>JAAKBH010000315.1:600000-848624 GCA_019776075.1 Amaranthus palmeri
AATTTACATTTTTTGTTATGTATTATGAGTTTTTAGTGTTTTTTTATTAAATAGTTTAAATATCAATAATAAAGAACAAAAGTTGTATTATACTATTCTTTACAAGTTGCACCTTAAGTTTTTAGTGACCTTTTTTATTTTTTGCTCTGTAACCCAAAAATAAACAGGATGGTCCCACTTAAAAAAAACAGGTTTTCAACCAACCAATTTATAAATAATCACAACGTTACAATATCATTAACAAAAAATTGTTCCTTCAACATTGAGTAATTTTACAGTGGTTGGATTTCAAAACCAACCATCACAAACAAACAATCTCAACATTGATCACTTTTAATGTTAAAAGATCTATGCTAGCCGCTAGGGATGGTCACGGGTCCAGGACCCTGTTGGACCCGCCCCAGACCCGTCCCTTTTTTAAGGGTTTGGGTCTTATTTTTTGAGACCCATCGGATTCGGGTTGGATCTGGATCTAAAAAGTAATTAGCGGGTCTAGGTCCGGGTCCGAAATTTGGACCCTGAACCCGCCCTTTAGACCCTTATAAATATTAAATTGTTCATTTCTATTTGTCTTCTACGTATGAATTCTGCCCCCAACACTTATTTTCTTTTCATATAATCATAATATATATGCTACTTGCTAAGTGCTAACCCAATACCCTTATTTCATGCACTTGAACTAGTGTTTATAATAGAATTTGAGCGTATATGGATGACGCTATGCGACATTAAATGTTACAATAGTATTAAATATTTGTAAAATACGATAATAACTCTCTTACAAATATACGAAAAATATAATGACTTACAAATGGTTCAAATTTGACGAATCAAAGAGACTTTTTTTAGACCCATTAAGGACCCTAGATCGAAGGGTCTGGGTCTGGGTCTGAGTCTAAAAAATTTGGACCCTTAGGGTCCGAATCCAGGTCTGAATCTCAAAAAATTAAAAGGATCTGGGTCTGGTTGGATCCGCTCTAGACCCGCCACATGACCATCCCTAATCTCTGCCATTGTTTTTTAGGCTTAGTTTTAAAAAAAGATTGAATCCAGATTAAATACTTAAAAATACTAAATGACTTTTTTAAAAAGTTAATATTTTACCACAAATTAAATAACTCTAACAATCTCAAACTTGTTACTCCCTCTGTTCTTTTAAGTTTGTCCACATTACTAAAACGGGCAGTTTCATAAGTTTGTCCTATTAGAATACTTTCCTATTTTAGAAAGTTTTTATCTTCCATATACTCTCTTCATCCCTCATTTAACCCTTATTTCTCCCTCATAATACTAATACAATTATTAATTCACACCACTATTTTAATCAAATAATACCCACTATTTACAAAGATTTCACCTTTTTTAATAAAATAATACCCACTATCTACAAAGATTCCACCTTTCTTAATAAAATAGTACCCACTATCTACAAAGATTCTACCTTTCTTAAGTTGTGTGAAATCTTCAAATAGGACAATAAAAAAATGGAGGGAGTATATATTTTATACTTTCTCTGTTCTGTTTTAGTTGCACCACACCCCTTTGGCACAAGAATTAAGGCATGTTAAATCATGCAATTAAAAAAAATAATGTTATTTAAATAAAGTTATTTGAAAGATGAAATTAATAAATAAAGATTAATTATAAATAATGGAAGGTAGGTATTGGTTGTGGGTATATTAAATGATTAATGGGATGATATATGATTGATGGTGATATGTGGGATAGGAATAAAGTGATAATAAAATAAGATTATTTTTTGTCAAATATAGTAATGGTGCAAGTATTGTGAAATGGACAAATAAGATAAGTGTTGCAAGTATTTTGGAACGGAGGAAGTATTTTTTATCCTATTAAACTTTTTGTAATTATTGACTTTTAAAATCAACTATAAAATTACCCTCCACTTCATGTTTCTAGGTAGCTAAGAGATTCCAACGTTCCTTCTCGGGTAAATGAAATTAATTGGTTCACTCATTTCTTGAATGACAAAACAATAGGAAACGAATCACATCTTTCATGCTTATAAAGCAATCCTTTATTGTTGCTTTCCATATACATTTAACTCACAATTGAAACAACTTGTAAATTAAATAAATACCCTCCCCAATTGTTGACTTAACCTATACAAACACCACAATCCACAATCAATCAAATGTCTTCAAACCCACCTTACTCTACACCCACCCAACCTACAAACTTTAACCAATATTGGTGCTACCAATGTCGTCGTATGGTCAGAATCTCCCCTGATAACAACACGTCTGAAATCATTTGTCCGCGATGTTTCGGTCATTTTGTATCCGAAATGAATATCCCAAGGCCGAGATTGGTGTTAGATTTAACTTATAATAATAATAATAATAACAACAACGATGATGACATATTCCCTGAGGCTCGACTTCTGGAAGCCTTGGCCCTTATGATAGACCCACCCATGAGGTTACGGACCCATGAACCTGACAACCCGTGGACCATTCCACGACGACAGTCTAGAAGAGATATTGTTATAGAAGACCCAAACTCGGTACGACATAGGTGGGCTAGATTGCCACAAAACTCAAGGTCTAATGATGATATGGATATTGAACCTAGGCCACGTGGTCGGACTAGGTCTTGGATTATTGTTAGACCCACAGGCCAACCACAAGGACAAATAGGCCCTCTCCAACGAGGAACAGATCCAAGAAACTATTTCTTTGGGCCAGGCCTACAAGAGCTAATCGAGGAGCTGACAGAAAATGACAGGCAAGCAACCCGAATCTAGCTGCCCTCGTGTGTGCGCATGCAGCGAACACACGAGGGCACTAGTGTCTTTTCACATATTTATATTTTATTTTGTTTATTATCTTAATTATTTGTGTTTTCATTAACTTTTTTCTTGGTTCTGCCGTTACAGACAGGGTCCGCCACCAGCACCAGAAAGGGCAATTGAGGCGATTCCAACAGTTAAATTAACGTCAGAACACGTGTCAGAAGGGAATGCAGAGTGTCCTGTTTGTAAGGAAGAATTTGAGATAGGAAGTGAAGTTAGGGAGTTAAAATGCAAACATGTTTATCATTCAGATTGTATTGTTCCATGGTTAAGGATGCATAATTCTTGTCCAGTTTGTAGAACAGAATTAAGTGTTGATAATAATGAATTATCAGAAAGTGGTGGAAGTAATACAGAATTGTTTGGAACAGAAAGTTCTAGAACTGAAGATGGTAGAAGGCCTAGAAGATGTTTCAATTGGGGACGTTTTTGGCCTTTTCGTTCAAGATATTCAAGGATTAATCCTATTGCTCATCAAAATCATGGGACTTCCAATGGAGGTTAGCAACTTTATATCATGGCGCGGAATTTTATTTGGGTTTAATCTGGTGAATATTGGATTTGTATTAAATATTTATGAGAGGTAACACTTCTATTTATACAGGAGATTAGTGCGAAAATAAGAAAACAAAAATATTGATCTAAACCTAAATAATATGAAACAAAATAACCCAACGTCTTAATTCTTAAATATTAAACAGATCTTTAACTTTCTAAAATATGATATTCTGAAATGATAACTTTATTTTCTTCTCCTTTATATCATCCTACAATGCGTTCATATGTTTCCTTAATAGATCAACTATATTGTACTTATTTAGAATGGATTTTCGTATGAAGTTATAAAGTTATTTTTTGATAATACATCTATTTGGACGGGTTTCGAGTCGGATTATTTTCGGTGGGATCAATTTTGGGTCGGTCAAAATTTTGGTAAGACTGTTTTTAGGTCAAAATGTGTTCGATTTGAGTTGAACCAACAGTTCAAGAGCTTTTAAAGCAAGAAAATATAATTGTCGTTAATAATATAAAGCTTTCTAATTTTTCTACAATAATACCTTTTTATGTGTGGTAGATTAATTGACAAAAACAAAGATAAATTTATGGTTAAATAAAAGTTACTTCTAGTATGGAAAAATTTTTTTAATAGTGGTTTTATTCATAGTTAATTAAATTTAGTATTTTTATAGGAAAATTAACAAAATTTTTATCATTCATGGTAGTTTTTTCAATTTTAAGTATTATCTAATTATCTCAAAAAAAAAGTATTATCTAATTACAAATATTTCGCAAGAAATATATTTCTGTTTTAAAACACATTCTAATAATAAAAGGCACTAATGTTAAGCTTTTATGACATTAACAACATAAATATCACAAATTCTAAAAACACAAAAATTAACTAGATATATAATTGGTTCAATTAAAAAGTATGGGAAAAATAGACAAAATGGTTGAGTTTAAACAACTTTTTCTGTTTTCTCGTATTAGGTCAGTTTGGAGTTGGTCAAAATTTATTACTATAAATCCGTCAATTTTAATCGTTTTTAGGTCAATTTTGAGTCAGCTTATAAATAGAAATGTCTAATTGATATTATATTATCACCCTAACAATGGTGAAAAATTTCTCAATAATTTATACCTTCTACATATTATGTCTTACTCTTTAAATTTATCACAGAATATTAAAAAAGATTATTAATTTAACTTATATTCTATAGCAAATTCAAAAGGATTGAGAACTACCAAATTAAAAACAAGCTAAAAAATTATCAAGTTAATTAAATGAAAAAAAATGCTATACTTTGTTAGATTGTATGGTTTATTGAAATGAATTCTTATCTTATCTTATAAAATAAAAATGTTCCTAAATTTCAGCTGGTCCATCAAGGTGGCAATTCTGCAACATCCTTTGACGAATGCTTATTCTTTACATGGAGAACCAAATTTGGACTATCAAATTATTTTCTACAAGGGATATATCTTCGATTTTTTTCTCTATTCAATTAGTGTTGTATGAGGCTAATTAAATTTAAATGTACTCATCAACACTACAAAAAATGTCATCAAATTCTTGAAGAAAAAAACTATGTTAGTTTTTATTGTAAACCATGTAAAGCGTACGTCGATTTATAATAAAAAATGGATATTATAATTCGTAATATCTGTTGTGTGAATATTAAAAGTAAATTAAAAAAAGAAACAATCAAATATTAATTATTAACAGAAAAATGCATAAAGTTTTACATGATTCGTTGTTAATGTGATTGTTACTCCTACCAAGGACAAGAACGATCTTCATTGTCAATGAACTAATATAAGATGACAAATAATGAAATAAAGAATTTTGATCTGCCCAAAACTTTCACGAACAAATCTCAAAATAAATAATTCTCTAAATTGTGTCTTTTGAACCCTAGGCTAAATAGTGCTTATTAGGGTCACAGATGTAGCACATAATCAAATAATGTCACTAATATTTTTTAAAATAATATGCTTAATAAGGTTTGAACTTAACCCAGGACAATGCGGTCATATTGCAAAATTCCTACCAATTCAACCATCATATATATTAGTATCTACAGGCAAAGTTGAATGATGTCAGTTGACAACATTAACGGTCGTCGTAGCAAGGGCAGGGCAAGTAGGGTGACCGCCCTGGACCCCCAAACCAAAAGTTCATTTTCAGATTTAAATAAATGCCCCAATTTCCCAAAATAATTATTTATGAAAAAAATAACAAAAAATAAAAGAAAAGAAAGGAAGAAGCCTATTAAGCAATTAACAAAAGGAGTTTCAGAAGAATTTCAAACGTCACTATTCAACCTTCTTCCTCCCTAATTTTTCTCGCAAAATATTCACTTTCCTAAGTGAATTTTGATTAACCCAAAAAAACTGTCATTAATTCAATTCTATGCCCTTTTGTCGGTGATTTTGTTCTTAAAAATGTATCTCAAATCAATTTCAGCCAGATTAAGCAGTTTTTTTATCCTTCAATTATCAACGGAAATTTATCTAGTTATATATAATCCTCTTTGTATATTCTACTTTATTCAACAAAATCTTTTCAATCTATTAAGTTTTGGGAGAAATGCTAGATTTCTAAGGTTAAATGGTGTAGCTATTTTATGTATTGACAAAAATATGTTAGAACATATTAATGTAGAAACTATTTTTAGTGATTTTGCATCTAGAAAGACTCGTAGAAATATTTTCATATGAATGCTCAGGCTTTGATTTCAATATTTTATCTATATGAAAATTGTCGTTTTTAAAGGTTATTATTCATAATAAAATACTCCCTCCGGTCCAGTTTACTTGTCCCATTTCCTTTTTTGGCAATTCCTCTTTACTTGTCCCATTTCCTTTTTTGGATATCCTTATTTACATAAATACCCCCACTTTTTCAATTCTCAATACCCAACTATCACCTTTATAATTAATTTAATCAATTAAAATACCCAACTACCACCTTTTTACATATACCCCACCACTATCTTAATCTCCGTGCCCAGTCAAATGGGACATCTAAACTGGACCGGAGGGAGTATGTATTTTTTTACCCACCTAATTTTTATTTTATTTTAAAATATTATATGTGAATTAGGGCCACAACCAATTTATGTCTTAATCCTGGGCCAGCAAAATTTCTAAAACGGTCCTGTATATATTAAACTCTAGGCAAAGATGACTAATAGCCTACGGGTATGAAACTTAAATAAAAACAATATAAATAATGTCAACTAATATTTGAAACTCTTACATTTAGGGAATTTATGCAATCAGGCACCTTACACATGCTCAAAACTTATCCTGTTAATATGTATATCTATTTGACTATCTCAGCTATTTTGGTAGAATATCGTCTCCCATTGAGATGACCTTAGAATAAAAAATTCATATTTTCATAATTGTGTCACTAAAGTCGAGACAAAGCAAAGATTGTACTCCCTCTAATCACTAGTCTCATCAAATTTTATCGTAGATTGTCCAACTTATTTTACGTTATTTACTTATTTGCAAATGTACTCATCCACATTCCATACATTTAAACTCTTTTAATATTATTCATACAATTTATTTTTTTTATGAAAGAAGTGTGACTTGAGTCTTGGGGTTAATTAGTCATGTAATTAGATTGTTCATACAATTTACTTGGGTGTTTGTAGGCATGGTTGATGCACTACTTGGGCTCCAAGGAAGTATTCTAGAACTAGTACAAGTTGGGGACCATGGGACAAGTGGCACACTCAATTTTTTCCCTTTGCCTATATATTGTAGTAGCATTGTGTATGTAAAGTAGAGCCAAGCTTAGAGCTTGAGCCTCCCACATTATCCTTACCATTCTTACTATAATTCTCTACTCCATAGTTCACATACACACTATCTCCATTGATGTAATTCCTTCAACATTTGTAATGAGCTTTCAAGCTCTCTATCCTTTAAACACATAATGATACACTAGCCTAGGATGGTGGATGTAGCCTAATTAATGGTGAACCACCTTAAATCTTGTTGTTATTGTTTTTACTTACTTTTATTGCTTTAATCACCTAAATATTTGCATATAAACCATGATTCATTAGTAAACCTTCAAGCCATAGTCGTTTATAACCTTTCGTGCCACCTTTAGGCCCACGCTTCCGCATTCGTTAGCCTACTCTAACATTTTATCTACTACCTTTGTTAATTGTTTTCTGCAACTTTTGCCATTTTTGTCTGCTCAAGGTTATTTGCAACTTTCCTTTTTTTAGTAAAAAATAACCAATCTAATTACCTATCCCATCATTTTCTCTCTCCTTTAATCATCTATCCCATCATTTTCTCTCTCCTTCTTTTTCCTAAATTACCTATCCCTACTTCCTCTCTCTTTCTTTCTCTTACTTACCTATCCCTACTTCCATTATTTCTCTCTCCTATCTTACCTTTAATTACATTACCCCACATTCTCTAATTTTGCTTTAAGAAAAATTGCATTGGCAACCGCAATTTGTACTGCGGTTGCACAAAACAATTAACGGAGGTAGTATTTAATATATATTTATTTTTGTTTGATTCACTTTACCGAAACAGAGTATCGATATAGTTTTGACCTAGATGATGTCAAAAAGTGAAACCATTTTTGAACTTTTTAATATTTACTTCTCATAAAAAAACAAAGTATTAACCACAAGAACGAGGCTACGTTGGGCACCCCAAATGCCAACGGCCAAAATACAGGAAATCCTGGTGAAACCTCCTTTGACACTTTTTTTAAGAGTCCTACAAATACGGAGATTGTACATTTGTACTATACGAATTAGTAATTACGATAACTGTTAATGAACCAACTCAACCAAAAGCTTAAGCTAATGGTTAAGGTTCCAGAATATGTTATAAATTCTAAAATGCCCCTTCATATGAGAGCCCTTTGGGCTAGAAGGGTGGATTTAACACGTAGGGTGTGCAAAATAAGACCGGACCGGCGGTCCAGACCGGATTCGAACCGGACCGGACTGGGTGCATCCGATCAGGTCTCCGGGTCTTACTTTTTCCAATTCCGGGTTTTCGATCCGGTCTAGACCGGATGTCATAAAAGTGATTTGGAAGAGGAGTAACATTTATAATTATTATGTATATATTTATTTTAAAAGACTTAAATATTTTTTTTCAACACAAATAATTTTTTAATTCAAATATGTTAATTTTGCAATAATTAATTTGCTAAATTATTTTAAAATATTCTATTTTTCAATTTATTTTTGGTCTCAAAAAATATTTCCGGCCTAACCAGTCCAAACCCGGACCGGACCAGAAGAATTCCGGGTTAGACCGGGACCGGACCGGATGGAACCGGTCCGGTTTCCGGTCTTAGATTTTTTGGGATTCCGGTGACCTCTTGTCACATTGGCTTTAAATAACATGTTAAAAAACCAATTCATCTAAAAACTTAAAACTAATAGGTGAAGCCCAGAATATCTTATACTAGTTATAACCATAAAACATTTTTATCATTTATCTGTTTCTTTTTTCTCTCGAAAACAGTATGTGGTGGCAACTGCCAAATGGCATTGGCAACGGCGTAGTGGGCTAGTGCCACGCGGCGTTACATTCCATTGAACCCCACGATTAGGCCCATATCACATGCTCTTACTTGTTTTTACCTATTGTTACTTGTTATTAATTATTATTGTATGAGATTGTTTCATCGTTAATAAATTAAAACAAATAAGGAATAAAGACCGTAAGAAATTTAAAATTGTATCAATCATATTAAACAATCTCACAATAAGAATAAAAAATTTGTCTAAAAACAATCAAAGAAATTCCCATCAAAATCACTTATTTTGTTTGAATTATCCAATTATATATTTTTATATTTTAAATTATATAACAACAAATTCTTGTATGAAAGTTCTCAAACTAATTTATTGAATTATATATAACCCAAAATATAAATAAAAATAAAATAAAAATATTTTTCTATTATAATTATCCAATATTATAGTATATCATAATAACAAAATTTCCAATCCTTGCTAATAATAATATGTGACGCATTCTACATCCTATTTCCTAGTTCCTAGTTTAGGGTATACCATTATCTGATTAATTTTTTATACAAAAAGTAACCAGTTAGCAGAATAATTAATTTCCCCCAACAACCAAACAGTCCTTTAATTTCTTCTAAACGTTTAATGTTATACTCCTTCAATTTAATCATACACCAATTAATTTCTCTCAACAACCAAACACTCTTTTAATATTTTCTACACTCTTTTTTTCTTCCCCCAAAAAATCACTCCAATTCCACACATTATCATCCCCCTCACGTAACTTCACCTCATCACAATCAAATCCTAAAACGGCGTCGTTTCCAATTCGGAGTAACTCAGACCTTTGAGCAACGGCGGAAACACGAACACCAGACGTATCAACACTAGCCATAACAGAAGAATCCGAATCGGAAAATGACGAACCGCAAGTATCTTCGTTTCCGTTTATGGTTATGTAAGAAGTGCAAGCCTCAAAAGGAGAAGGTGCGGAGTAAGGATACGAAACAAACCTAATTTTGTTAGGAAACGGTGTAGTTTTAGGCGCGGAAGAAAGAAGATCGGAGATAAGTTCCTGCGCTGAAAAATCGTCTTCAGTAGCGTTGATTGTAAAACCGATATCTTCGTCATCGTGATTATGAAGTAATTTTGGTTTTTTGGAAGGAGTGATTTGGTGGTGAGAATGTTGAAGGCGTTTTTTGGGATCTTCCGCCATTGATAAAGAGGTAAGAAGGATTGATGGGATGGGGAATGGAAATGGGTTTGAGATTATAAATGGATGTGAAAAAGTGGAAACCGAAAATGGAGGGGTGTGGTAATGGGTTATGGGAGGTTGAAAAATGTGAGTAGAGTTGAGTAAAAGGAGTGGGAGGGGTCCGGAAATACAGATTTTATGGGTGGACGTGGGAAATGCCTTTTGCCACGTTTTCTTTGCTTCTGATTACGTGGCATATTTTTTTTCCTTTTTTTTAATCTTGCTTCCATCATTTTTTAAACGAGTAACTACGACGACGCCCTCTGTTCCGGATGATTTGCATTAAAGAGAAAAATATTGTTTATTTTAGAAAATTGTAGATTATGGTAATGAATAAAGAGAGAGAGAATGAATTGTGGATGAAATGAAAGAAAATTAAAATGTATGAATGTGATTAGAAGGAAGTGGTGGGTCATAGTCCAAAAATTAAAATAGTGCAAATTAAGTGGGAGGGATCAAAATGAAATATGATACAAATTAAATGAGGCGGAAGGTGTATAATCTTCACAATCTTGTGATTTTTAATAGAGATTGTTGTATGATACGGTCTTATCGTAAGACGTTACTCTTTTGTTGGTTGAACAGTACAATAAATACAATTTCTAACATATGCTCTTATTTTTTGATTGTCTCACTCACAACAGACTATTTTTCACAAAAATAACTCTTTATTTGTACTTTGAAAATCAAACACTTGGTATAGCATGATGAGCATGATGATGGACTGATGGTAGGGTAGGATAGGAGCTAATCCACATCAATTTTATTTTATTTTATAAATTTAAAATATTAATAATTTTTTATTGAGGGTAAAAGTCGTCTTACAGTGACATGATCTCATACAAGACTTGCTGTTAAAATTTTGTCTGCCATTATTTTACATACAATAAGGAAATGTGGTTTGATGGTAAAAAAAATTAAATACTCTTTCCTCTTCCGTCAAAGTGTCTTATTTGACTTTTCACTATTTTTAGGTGGTCAAATGCAAACACATGTAAAAGAAAAAGAGTATAGTTATTTTTTATTTTAAGAGGGATAAAGTGAGGTTTGTGAGGGTAAAGGTGTGAAAAGTTATGTTTAGAAAGAAAAAATTTGTAAAATTAACAAACATAAAATAAAAATGAGATATTTTGAGTGACTTGACCTAATAATAAGGAAATGAGACATTTAAAATAAATATAATGAACTAATAGTTTTTGTTTGGATAATAACTTTTACCTTCCTTTAACAGTCTAACTTACAACATAAGATTTGACGTTGGTAATAAATTATCTTTTATTACCAAGTTTAATATAACGATTGCTAAGTGAAGTAATGGTCTCAATTACTAGTCTTCTCACTATCCACCATTGCATTGAATACCTCTATATAACACCCTCAGCATCGGCCGGACCCTCCACATTAAACACCTCTATATAACATCCTCCGCATCGGCCAGACCCACCACATTGAACATCTCTATATACCACCCAAAACAAGTCTTTGTTACCGCTCTTCTCACCATCCACCATCGAGTTTGTCATGATTAAAGCGCTCTCAAAAGAAATCTATGACCAAGATACCACCATTAGTCCATCAATAGTTCCTAATTAATAATCTTGAGTTATATATCACCACAAAAAATTAATTAAAATAAAATAAACAAAATCATAAAAAGTAAATCAAAATTACAAGATGTAATGAGCATTTCTAACCTAATTTTCTGTATATTTTCTATTACCCCATTTTAACTTTCTTTGAATTTTAGTTATGTACTTATTAGTATGAGAACACAAATCTTACTAAATTATCTCCATATCTTCTTTTATAGTAACTTGTAATTATATTGCATACTTTTGTATTTCTTTAAATACTCCCAATATTTTGTTTAGTAAAAAACATAAACAAAAGCAGGACAAAAAGACATTCAGGTTGTGATATTAAAAAAACATTGCAGTGTATGATATATTAAGATGTTATGCAATCACATGTAATATTCTGAAAACAAATAAGTACATACTACATAGATTCTACACTAGCAACTGTAAAATGATATCTGCTTCAGCAAGGGCTGAAGTTCCAGAATAACATACAATTCTACGGCACAAAATCTTCCTACATTGCTCTTCTCATGTTTAAAGTAGAATCTCACTGTTCGGTGAAACCCTCAGATTCTCGCCTTATTGCAATATTTAGTCGATCTTCACAGATGAATAGATTTTTCTCACAAACCAGAAGCAGGCATAGAAACCGATTGTGCCCGTCAATACAAAGAACGCATATGAACCGATTAACATATACCCAAAGTAAAGGATCCCGGAAACCAGCTTCGTGATTTCAAGCTTGGTGAAGAAATAGAAAATGGAGTACAAGAACAGGTAAAGGGCAGAGGAGCCTGCTGTCAAGTATGACCTCCACCACCAATGATAATCTTCACTGCACAACTGGAAGTAGCAGAGCACTATGGTTATTTCGGCACAGGTAATGATCAAAATGACAAAGACGATGAAAAGGAAGCCAAATATGTAGTAGAACTGGTTCAGCCATATGGATGTCAGTATGAAGAAGAGTTCAATAAAAACGGCGCCAAATGGAAGAATTCCTCCGATTAGAATAGAGAAAATCGGCTTCATGTACCAAGCTTGCTCTGGAATTTGTCTGGGTATTTTGTTTGTTTTGACTGGGTCCTCCATTGGAGGCTTTTTGAATCCCAAGTAACTGCCAACAAAAACCAACGGAACTGATATCCCGAACCATAGCATCATCAGTGCAACCATAGTTCCAAACGGAACGGCACCAGATGATTTCTCCCCCCAGATCAAAGTATTTAACACGAAAAAGATGCTGAAGAGTATTCCTGGGAACATGAAAGCAGTTTTCAATGTGTTCTTCTTCCACTCAGTGCCTTTGAACATCTTGTACAACCGAGCTGATGAATAACCACCAAACAAACCCATGAAGACCCACAACAGAACCATAGCAGTCATCAAGCCACCACGATTTGAAGGTGAGAGGAAACCGAGCAATGCAAACATCATGGTAACCAGAGTCATTCCAAATATTTGAACCCCTGTTCCAACGTAAACACACAAGAGGCTAGAGTTTAGTGGAGGCCTAAAAACATCTCCATGAACCAATTTCCAGCCAGTTTCTTCTTGTGCCTCATCTTGGGTCTCCAACTGATTGTAGTTGGCTATATCTCTGTAAAGTGTCCGCATCATGATCATAGCAACCATTCCAGAAAGGAATAGAACAATCATCAAAGAGTTAATGATGGAAAACCAATGGATTTGATCATCATTCATCAAAAGATACGTATCCCATCTAGATGCCCATTTAATATCACTCTCCTGAAAAAATCACACAATTATTATAAGACAAAGAATGATCACAGAAATGCTTTGTGAATCCTGAGACCAACTTACCTCAAAAGTAACATCATAGCTGAACACGACCTCTTTGTCAGCATCAACCTCTTGCGGAGGGGTGCCACTTTGAATAATATTTTTCGAGCATGTAACTAGTTGGGTATCTTCATCCTTCCACTCCTTGTACTCATGAGCAACACTGTTACAAGAGCATACAAATTTATAGCAGCAACGAATGCAGAAGCATTCCCATAAATGATAGAGATTATTTATACCATAAAGAGGAGTTGGGCTTCTCTAAAAAGTTTTAACAATCTGTCTAATATGGGTAGCTCACTGCACTGATAATGTCAGTGGGACTGCTCAAATTGAATGATACGTTGATCAGGAAATTTAATTCCAATAGCTTTTTATGGATGAGAACTCTGTGTCATATTGATTTCAAAAGCTATCGTTACTATACACACGCAAAGATAAAGGCAGAAGTATGGTAACCATGCCCTCAACATTAGGAAATGAAAATGTGAGGGCGAATATGAACCACATAAAACATGAGCACAATAGTACTTTAACTGCCCGTTTGGTTAGTGGTACTAAATGGTGGTAATGGGAATGATTTATAAACACATTAACTAAATATGTGTCATCAATTAATCAAGTATCTCAAATGAAGAACCATAGAGCTAGTGCCTAATTAAACATATATTGTTGTCACATATAAAGAATCAGCTCCACTTTTATTCTTCTAATGAATCAAAACCTCTCGGCTACAAATAAACATGAAAGTACAAAGCAGCTCAATCAATAAAATTAATAAGTATAAACTTGTTTGGCAGTCACTATTAGTTGTTTGCTCTGATGTATTTACATCAACTACTTATGTTGGATATTTGCTGATTACTTGTTAACAAAGACATTTGGTATTTGTTAGTTGTAACTCTTTAATACAACAAGGATAAGGTTCGTGTACAACGAAATCCCAACACCTTGTCTAGGTAAGAGCCTAAGTAGGAGCCAATTAACATTGGGTTGATAGAATATCGTAATTTTAGGTTGTCAAATGTAACTATACACAATGACGAACATATGGAATTGAAATGTCAAAGCTCCTTAATCTAGTGTTCTCATTAATCAAAAGGAAACCCAATCTATTAAACTTGGCATATGGCTGTGTTAGCCCATGATAATTATAAATACAAAGCCAAACAATTATCATGTCTACAATTATTCAAGCTTACAACAAGCATGATACCATAGTGTAGCTTATCTTAAAGCTTGTGAAATAAAGGTGGTGTTTTTATCTTAGAACACAAAAAAAGCATTCATATGATATCAAATATATTAAATGAGCACATAACACAATACATGAATAATCACTTCAAAGCCCAAGTATCCATCCAAACACATACAAAGTAAATAAACAAGGTTTTATGGTAGTGTATCAACTAAGATGTAAGGTTTTCAAATCAACCAAATAACTACTCGACTTAGTCTTACAAAAGTTTTATAAAAACACACATTTCAAGATTTTAAGCGATATCTTATGACTTCGGCCAACGAGAACCACATCACAATTAAAACTGCATGACCAATGCTATTACCACAAGCAAAACTAAAACAACATTTTTGCACTACGCACAATGTTAAATCATGCAATACACTTTGCTAACAACTTTTTACCGCACCACCAAGATATGCAAAAGAAATAAAACTTTGAAACAGTATTTATAAAATGGCATTAGTGATACAAACAAAGATAAGACAAGACATGACTATGCATCTATTAAAAGAAAATTAACAATAAACATTCAATGGTTATAACAAAGGCAGGGCAGGAAAACTAACCTGTGTGGAGTAACCTCAAAACCAACTATACGAGCAACATCAGTTTCAAGATCCTTGTGGTACATCACTTTGAAAATTAGATGATTATTTATAAAATACTTCTCATCTTTTGTCTGTGGAAGAAATTTTTGGTATCAGGTCTAGGTAAAAGAGCAGCACAATAACCACAGGTAAATGTATTGAACACAACATACCCCAGAGTACTTTGCTTTGAATCCTACACGGAACCCATGCTCATAGACCTTAGCTTGTGCATCTCTCCTTTGCCTGATTACAGCAACTGGCAGGTTGTCCAGAATCCTGTTACAAGAAAGTACAACTGTAAGCGGACAGAAGCAAGCCATTACTAACGACATTCATCTACCTAGTTAAAACTGATCGGATATATAGGCTAATCAAGTGCAGATTAAAAAAAGGCCATTTGATTATCAAAACTTACATATTAACTCGATACTCATCATCAATCATCTCCTTGAAATTCTTTGCATCCTCGGCAGTGAGTTTAACACGGCAGCCCACCTGACATATCTGCTCCTCTCTCATCTTAAACTGTTACACAAGTAGATATATCAAAAGTGGGAATGTAAAAATATACACATACATAGGTGGCCATTGTCTGGTTTTCTCGGCATCTTGGCTTATGCCTTTCTTTCTTGTTATATATACAGATATTAATTGCAAAAAATTAAAACATATTTAATGAAGTCATTTAGTGAAAACTAAAAGAATTTAGCTATGTCAACTAAAAAGACAAAAGGCAAGCTTACAGTGTAGACAGAATTCTCAATGCGATCACCACGAAGAACTTCACCCAAGTTCTCTGCACTATTGACGATTTTCTTTGGCTTGCAATAATTCAAGAAATAGTAGTCATAAGGAAGTTGGGTCTTTGTAGATGAGAGCTTATTGACCTTAACTTGAAGAGGATCTCCCTATACAAATTCAAAACAAAAATTTAATATTTTATATATTTATTACTCCGTCTACTCATTCATACAATGAACAAAAGCCTCCTAAACTCCAGCTCCGTAGATCAAATATTAACCCCAGCCACCTTCACATCCAGCCTCCTACGTAACCCAAAGATACTAACATTTAAAATTAACCGTCAAGAACACTACAACATTAATCTATTGTCATTAATTCATCCATAACCCTTGCATTCCACAACTAAACCAGCTAGTCTAGTTGTTGTAGGGTGAACATTAATTGATCGCCTTTCAAACACAAATATCGTAGTTTCTTGCATATTTGAACTATCGTGATTAAAGATTTACGGATCAGCTGTCAATGACAATGAATCCACAAGTAAATTAGCATACAAGTATACAACTACACGACTGTTTAAGTCATTCTTGCACTGCAATTAGGATTAAAAAGCAAGCCTCCAGCCAATAACATTAAACTCAATAGCTAGTAAAATGGAGTCAAAGAAAACAAATAGATCAAAAATCACATATTCAAAAAAGCAGATCCAGATTAGAAAAGAATAGAACTCAAACGAAATAATTGAGATCCTAAAACCCTACAGCCCCAAACCAATTACATCACTTGGAATAAACACAATACAGCAACGATTCATCAAAAGAAACTAATCAATCGATCATTAAGTAGCAAATCTCGATAAAAATAGGTACCAACAAAAGAAAAGAGAAGAGAGTATCACCTTCAGGAAATCACGGGGTGCAACGCCGGGAAGGTAAAAGGAATGAGCTAGTGACAAGAGGAATAGAAAGATGGCGAGAAAGAAGATCCTTGAGGTACATCCATGGATACCCATCTTCGATCTTTGAGATCGAGATGATGGAGTTATGAGAGATGAGGAAAAGGGAAGAAAGTGATTGCAGAGTGTAGAAATGAAAATGTGAAGTTATGAAGAAAGCGGAGGAAGGCAATGGATTTATGAAATGTGTAATAACATGTCGTTTTCTTTGTCTTGCTTAGCAAAATAGCAAAAAAAAATGAATATATATTTAATAAATTGATAAAAAGATTATAAATAATAGAAGATATATGAGCAAAATTTTTAAAAAAGTCATCATCATTATTCCCAATGTATCCCGATACAGAAAATTTTTAATTAGTGAATAATATTATTTAAAATAAATTTTATTTTATCAATTAAAAAGATCCATCAAAATAAAGAGAAGAGACATGCTGAATAAATTAAATTTCTCTTAGCGTATAAAATTCATTACTCATATTCTAGACAAATTTTGAAATTGAATACATATGTAATTTATTTTAGGAAAAATTGTCGGGAATAATCCAAACAATTGACAAATTGACGTGAATAATCCGAACTATTGATTATTTATGAATAATTCCACCTTTCTAGTTTTTTTGCTCGTGGCACCCCCAGCACTTCAATTACCGGCTATTGCAAGTTGGAGATCTCATTTATCATCTTCTTTTAATTTATGTCATTTTCCATAAAAACAAAACAAACTCTCACCATCTTCAATTCTTGCCTAAGTCTCACCATCTTCCTCTCACCTTCCTCTCAAACTTTCGAATTCTTCCTGTCGCACCATAATCACGAATTTTGGGTCTTGCTGTGCGTGGGTTTTCTCCTTCGAAGTTGCTGTGCGAAATTGACAAATGGTAATTATTTTCAATCCCTCCCTTAATCTTTGAAGCTCTACTAAGACTTGCGGAACAATTGGAGTTCATTTACCCAGAAAAAAAAAATTAAGCTTATTTTATGGAGTTGGAATTAGTGGAAAAAGGAAGAAGAACAAAATAGAAGAAAGAAGGTGAAGAAGGAAGAACAAAATGGAAAAAATGGAAGAACAATGATGTTTTTTTGGAGGAGAAGACATTGAAATTAGTAGATGGGATTTGTAAAAAAAACTTTGGAGAAGATGACCTGCAAAGGATAGATAAAACCTGCTACAACAGGTTAAATTTCTATTGGGGGTGCCACGAGCAAATAAACTGTAAAGGTGGGATTATTCATAAATAATCAATAGTTCAGATTATTCACAGCGGTTTGTCAATAGTTTGGATTATTCCCAACAATTTTTCCTTTATTTTATTGATAACTAGGTTATTAAATTAATTTCAAACTTTCACAAATTCTTACTTGAGACCGTCTTTACGAAAGACGTTTCAAGTTTGGCCCAATCCAATTTTAAATTCAAAAAAAAAACTAAACTTTCTAAAGAAGGTTTTTTAACTTCATTCTCAATTTTCCTTTTTTTCTCTTTTCCTGACAAAACTACTCGTTTTTCTCTCCCAAACTCCATTTGTGGTTTTCAATCTCCATCTTCTCTCAAACTTCATTATTGTTTATTCTCTTTATTTTCTTCAACATTTGCCAAACAATCAAAGTTATGTATTTATACTTCATTATTTTCGTTTTTAAAGCTTTTATTTTCATTTTTTTGGATTGATTGTGTTATAAATTAGAAGTATTTATAATTTTATGATTTTTTTTTTAAAATTAAGCACCATCGATGGTGTAAATACTAATGTTGAAGAAGACAACAATGTCAACCGTTTGGAGGAAAATTAATAAAAGCAATTGTACGTGGTTATAACATAGTATATTGGAAGTTATAACATAGTAATATATGAGTAATTATAACATAATATATTTGGAGTAATAATCATAATATATTTGTATTTATAACATAATATAGTTGGGGTTATAACAAAATATATAATTGCGGTTATAACGTAATAGATTTGGAGTTATAACAGTATATATTTATGATATAATACTACAAAATTGATATTATAATAATACAAGCAAATATATTATGTTATTCAACCTCAAATATATTAAATTTTAATTCCAAATATATTGCGTTATAAACCCAAGGAGTCGTTTGGTTGACGTAGGAATTAAATTCCAATGGGAAGTTGTAATTCATTGGAATTTACTTCCTTTGTCAATTTCCTAGGAATTACTTAATATTGTTTGTTTGACAATAGGAATTTTCATTTCCTTGGAAGTCATGGGAATTGTTAATGACCAAGGGGTACATGGTAATCTAATTCCTATGTCTCATAGGAATTAACTTCCCTTGGATTTTATAATTCCTAGGAATTTTAGATTTTTTGGCAACCAAACAAATTAACATAATACTATTTCCTAGGAACTTAAAATTCCAAGGGTAATAGTGGTAACCAAACAAACCCCAAATATATTATGTTATAACCCCAAATATATTCTGTTAGAACCCCAAATATATTATGTTATAACAACAGTTTTTTTAAAAAAAGTAGTTTTAAAAAAAAACAATTTTTTTCCTAAACAACAATTTTTTTAAAAACAATAATTTTTTTAAATTAGGATATTTACTAAAGAAGGAAATGGGCCAGGCTCTTAAGAGTGTCTTTAGAAAACACGATCTCTCAAGAGAGTCCGTTAAACTTTAACTATGATTGTAATAAATATTTAATCTTAATATAAAATATATGATAATATAGAAAGAAATATTTTAATATATATAAAAGGAAAAAGTGTCAAAAAGTACCTAATAAAAACTTTTTTTTCAAAAAAGTACCTAATAAAAAATTTCCAAAAAATACCTAACAAAAATTTATTTTTTCAAAAGAGTACCAACTAACAGCTGGGGTTAACTTTTCCGTTATCTTTTTTTGCCCATTTTTACAAAGTACCTAATAAAATTTTTCTTTTCAAAAAAGTACCAAATAAAAATTTTCTTTTCAAAGTACCAAAGTGTAAACTTTTTTATGGATGATGTTCTTAGATTTATATATTATGTTGTGTTTGTATTGGATAATTATGTTGTGTTCTTGGTACTTTTTTTAAAAGAAAATTTTTATTAGGTACTTTTTTGAAAAAAAAAATTTATTATGTACTTTTTAAAAATAGGCAAAAAAGATAACGGAAAAGCTAACCACAGCCGTTAGTTGGTACTCTTTTGAAAAAATAAATTTTTGTTAGGTACTTTTTGGGAAAAAAAATTATTAGGTACTTTTTTGTAAAAAAATATTGGGTAATTTTTGACACTTTTTCCTATATAAAATGACACTAGAAATACATGAATGTAAACAAATAACCTAATTATTAGTAAATTTATTTATGATTTTTCATATGGTAAATAGAATTTGATTATTTTATTTTCCCAATAAATGTGGTATTTCTATACATTACAATTATTTGTAAACTTAATTGTGAATAAAAAAATAAATAATTGTATCAAATAATAAACATTTAGGTTTATAATATTAAAACAATGTTGTGGGGCTATTTCCAAAGAATTTTCACATCGAAAATAGGATGCTTCTTAAAACTACTGCTAGGTTTAGAGTCATTTCGGATACTTATAAAGTTCTTATTAAATCAAAAAAAAAGGCTCCTAAATAAAAGATACATAATTACATCATTTAATAAAATAAAAGTGTTAAAAAATAACAAATGTTAACTTTCTAGGCATTGTAACAATTTATTAGTGGACAAAATCTGCTTATATGTACTCTCATTTTTCTTTTTTTTTTTTTTGAAATGATATGTACTCTCATTTAATACATGACAGAATTTGTATTATAAAGAAATAAAGAGTTTAATTGAAATGAAATTTGTCAAAATTACCAATTACTATTTTACACATGTATCTAATTAAGGCATAAAATTTATTTTATCTCAATTTTTATGGGAAGTTGTTTTGTCCTATCAAATACTCGAAAAATTTAATAAAAACTTTAGTGTTGTATAATATGTGGCACTCTATTTTTCAAATGATAGCAATCTTAACTAAAATATGAATATGATTATATGAATATGAATATGATTACGAATACGAATACGTGATGATGTAGGAGATGTTATTAGAGAGTAATCCATAAATGTTTCCTATGATACACAACTTTCCATTCAATTTCACTTAGCTGGTATAATAATTTTAATATGAGCTAGATCTTTGTGACTAGAGGTAGTCACCGAAAAGGCGCATTAATGATTTATGCGATGGTATGTTAAAATAGGTTATTAATATATATATTTCTAATATTCTTAAGGATATCAGAGATTTTACTACTAATTTTGATTTAGAAATTATAAATTCTTGTGAGACGATATCTGTTGGGATTTTGTGACTCGAACCGAGTCTAAAGTCGGGTTCAAGATGAATCAAGTGTGGGTCAAAAGGTCTAGATGCGCGGGATCACGAATGAACCTGCGGGGTGCGAGTTGAAGTGCAAAAGCTACTGTTTTGAAGAAGCGGAGTCTCACGGCACGCGACCCGAGGCGCGGCTCGCGAGAATGGAGCATAAAGTTTCTGCTTGGGATGTATGTGGAGTCGCGGCTCGCGAGTATGTGCACGATTCGCGACATAGGCGTGCAGTTTTCTTCGAATTTCGATTTTGCCACTCCTTTTTGATGGTTTCCCATTTATATTGGGCCAATTACTCTTTTTAGTTGACAATTACACTTTAATTTTCTTTTAATTTCTTTGTAAAAGTGAGGTATAATATATAAGGCCTCATAACCTTAGAAGTTGGACGAGATGTAAACACAGTGAGGAAACCTAAGAGAGAAAACGCTTGGAAAGCCATTGTTATGGTGTCTCATATTCATCTTGTAATCTCCCAGTTTATAGTGAAAGTTTATTCTCGGTGCTGGTGGACGTAGCTATCACATTGATAGTGAACCACGTTAAATTTCTCGGTGTAATTTTCTTTATTGATTGCTTGAATCTTTATTGTGTTATTATTGTTTCTCGATCTTAGCTTCCGCTGTCACACAACAATATCTTTGAGATATTATCTTTAATTGAGCCGGCCCTTTATATATTTTAGAGTATTGTAAATAAGGATTAAGATTAGTAAATATGTGCCTAGCATAATATAGCAATAACTTTCTCCTTTTATCTCCTCTCTTTTGATCAATCAATAAACTAATATCTTTCTCCTTTATCTCTCCTCTCTTTCCATAAATTTCTCTCTAGATACCTTCTCTGTAATCTTCACCATTTCTACTCTATAATCTTTCTTGCTAGAGGCCATAGAAATTGACCTTAACTTAGTTAAATTAGAGAAGAAAGGGGAAAGATAGTAAAAGTGTTTTTCAGATTACAAGATAGACTAAATTCTAAAAGAGAAAGGCTAATAAAAACCAAATTCAAAACCTTATCTGAGAAACCGATACTAACTTCAAATGAGATAAATGAGCATTAGCTTTTCATTGATGAATCCTAAAAACTCATACAACCTATTACCTATACTATTATCATGTGTACATATTTACTAATCTATACTATACTACTATCATATATCAAGTACACGCTCAGGTCGCTCACAAACATCCAATAGCAACTTTCTTTTAATACTCCAACACAAATATACTTGGAAGTTTCGAAATGGTCTTTCAAGTATAACAAGATTAGTAAGTCTCATAGGAGACGGTCTATTCTATAGACGGAATCCTTGAAGCCCAGCCCAAAATATAACATAGTATATTTAGGGTTATAATAAATTATTTGGGGTTATAATAACTTATATTTGGGGTTATAGAATAGTATATTCGAGGTTATAATACCCTACATTTAGGATTATAACATAATATAATTGATACTATAATAAAAAAATCAGTTAAGGGAATTGGGCTGGCCCAATTTTGTGGTCTATCCTATAGACCGTCTCTTGTGAGATTTTGTGTAACAAGATTCAAGAGCAACAATTCAAACTTAGGTTACTTCATAATTCTATTCTAACAAATTAGTTAAGCTTGCTACTTTGATGGTTATTTTTCGTTTATAGGTGATATCAAATTAAAACATAGAAGTATATCGTCTAATCTGTATGCAGCACGGGAACCACCCCTGAATTGGATTGGAGTTAGATCCTCCAATTTAAACGGGGGGCTTATCCGACTACATCGCTTTTTTTAAATGCAGAGCTTTGTAACCCTTTTATTATTAAGCATACCAGCTGGGCAAGGGCCAGGCGCAGAACTTGCAACGGGAAAAGTATTGAGTCACACCATTTTAATATCCTAGTTGATCCAGCCTTGTATACACTGTTCAGCCTGCTCTAATTTCATGAGAGTCTGAAGACAGTGTGCAAGCAACAGAAGTATACATCTATTTTACAATCCACATTATGTGAACAGGATAGACGCACTCCCTCCCAGTCTCGTCTCTAGACAATTAAAAACAATGGGAAAACCATAAGGTTCTAGAAGATAGGAGACAGTGTCACCTACTTTTGAATATTGCACATCAGCATGCTATGTAACTTCAAATCTCGTCATCTAACGTCTATCAACAAACTGCATATCCACCGCCTCAGGATTTGGAACCACAAGTTGCTACATGTGCCTTGAATTCTTCAAGCTCTGCTAAAACCTCTTCTTCTGGTCGGTATATTAGATCACTCATACGCCAAATCTGAGAGAAAATTCAGGTAAGATTTTTTATGTTTCCGTTCGGGAACTAGCATTTTAAATACAAATCAGAAAGAGTACAGCCTAGAGATGGCAAAAGTTGACAGAACCCTACTTGAACTGAACGTGGTACAAGATTTGGGTCAAAACTTATGAGCCTTTGAAGTAAATGGGTAGACAAAAAAGACTCTAGTCTTTACTTGACTGTGTTGGATTAAGATTGAACATCAGAACTTGAATCCAACATGATACTTTTATTTGAGGAGTTACATTATTACAAAGGTTTTTGTATTTTTAGTTTTACCTTTATTAATTGATTGTTGAATTACTTCATTGCATTTTCAATTTTATAAACTATAGATGTTAATTCCTTTAGTTTGATATAAACTACTATATTAATTCCTTTAGGTTTTAAGTTTTTTGATTTGACATGGAAAAGTTAAATAAATGAGATAAAATGGTTCACATTTCAACCTGAGCCTAATACGTTTAGTTTGATATTCCAAATAAGTTGTGCTGAATTGAGGTTTCTTGCCACGTTTAAGTAAAAATAGGTTTGGTTGAAGTAGAACTGAGCCAACTCATCAACAAATGAACCTAACACAAACTAAACACAACTTGACCAATTTGCCAAATCTAGCACAAATGTTATTGGTCTTCCATGAGAAATGATCACCTCTCTTCACTTGTCCATAAGAAAGCTTTCAAAGTTAAAAAAAGGAAGCTAAAAATGGAAATGATATTACCAGGAAGACGGTTAACAATGACAGAAGGCCTTCTCTGTGAATAAAGGATACTTCCACTCAAAAGGATTCTACTATTTAGTTGCTTTATGAAGCCTCATCAGCCTTATAAAAAAATGAAACTTCCTTCTGTAGGCTACAGAGTTTTAGCTAGTAAGTAAATGTTAGGCCTATAAGTCTTCCTATGCCACAAAAGTGGAAAATTAACCCAGATTTATGAAATCTTAACACGAGCCTCAAATACACTAGTAATGGCTTATGCAGCAATTCCAAGCAAATGCTTCAACCAACAAGGAGAGTAAGGTCACAACTCACAAGGTACCATCCAAAAAATGCTGATAAGATAATTTTTTATGTAGGCTAAAATGTTTTAGCTAGTGTGTACTAGTTTAGGTCTAGAAGTCTTCCTCTATCACAGAAATAAAGAGCTAACCAGAATAATGAAATATCAACAAGAGCCACAAATATAATGACTGATGCAGCAATGCCAAGCAAATGCATTAACCAACAAGGAAAATAAGGTGAATAAAGTAATCTCTCCCGTCCAGGTTTTCATCCAAACATTTCTCGTTTGACTTGTTTTAATCTCTTTTTTTCTGAACAGCCTCTCTTGGACTGAAAAGTAATTAGAGATAAGATTATAAGATTATGCTTGGCCGATTCAGGTCTGCTTTGATTTGGATATATTGTCTATTCTAGTTCGATGTGATTCTAACAAAAACAATACAAAGTTCCAGATATTTAGAAGGCCCCAATTTCTCTTCCAAACAATCTTACAAGTCCATGTCTTGCATCGTGTATAAGGTCAAACTTTTTAGTGTAATAGACTTATAGGCTCCATGTTAAAACTCAAAGATCCACCTCTCTATAATATATCTTGCACAGGCCCATGAGGTTGACCAGTATCTAAAAAATAACAGTGGAAAGGAAGTAAATAATGAAGATGAAGAAAAAAAAGTAGGAGAATAGCTCAGACCTGCAGTGTTCCACCACCACCACTGGAATCACAGTCATCAGAAACACTCACAAGAGTCCAAGAATCATAGGTATTCCAATGAAAATCAACCACCTTATCCCTGTGTATAGTTTAAAAAGAAAGAGTCATTCGAAAGGGCTCAAAACCAGATCCATTAAAGCAAAAATGATATCCAGAAAACAAGATTGTAATAAGAACTATGTTAAGAAACGGCTAAAAGTTCCACACAGAGGAAATGGTTCAGCAAAACAAGTAGAGTATCAGAAGTATGAATACTTCTTGCTTTAAAGATAAATATGGAAAAAGTGTAAAGCAGAGCCCATCTAGGCTTTGATTCTGAGATGATATGAAAGTCTCATCTACCAAAAGTAGCAAACCATGAAAACATTAAAAAAAAGAAAAGCAAAGCCTAACCTGTGCCCAGCATGCTGAAAAAAGAGACCTGGAGGAGCATTTGGTGTCCTTACCCCACGTTCTTTCTTTTTACCAACCTACAAAAGGCAGGAGACAAAAGTTCAAAATATTTGTAGAAAAATGCAAAAACATACAAAGAATAACTATAAGGAATATGCAGACTTAATAACTTGGATTATCTGCACTTTCTCTGATACCATTTCTAATGTCAACTCGCGGAAAACTAATAAGGAAAACTAAAAGGAACGTGCAAACATAACAACTTGAAACAACTGTTTTTTAGATGCTTTTCACTCAGCTAGCACATAAACAGCAAAAGTTCCTACTTTGTAGCATTATAAAGTTACGTGCATGGCTTCTAGACTTTCCTCCAATTGATATGCAAGACTCCGCACAATATCAAACTAAACTTTAAAAGATGGATTGTACAGGAATATTTATCTTGTTCAAAGAATTCTGCACAAGCTAGAAAAGTTCCAGGTTATTTTCCTTGAATATTATTTAAACTAACATCTTCCTTTGAAAGTGATTGGCTTCCTTCAAACTTCCACAGGGTGTGCCCAGAACAGAAACAGAATAGACAAACAAATTCAACTCATTTAGGCCTATGTCCTGAGGTTGTAATGGCAGGCATAAATTATGAGAAAGGGTCATAAAATATTCAGATATTTGCGGAGAATTATACTGCATTCTCTAAACGCCCATCAATCTTTCCAATATCTAAGAATCTTCATCCACATATAAAGCCATGCAATAAATCAACCATGAACTTCCAAAGAATGATTGACCAATTTTGAGAGTGAAGTCCAAAACCATTTTAAAAAAAAATAATTCTCCCTCTGTCAGTTTATGTTTGACAGTTTTGCCTTTCATCTGTCTAATTGTATTTGAAACATAGCTTTTCTAGTTGTATGGCAAAACCTTTTCTCTCTATTGTTGGAACTGAAAAGAACCACAAGGTCACATCCAAGTGTCCAAAACCCACCAATGCAACTACTCCTTCTAATCTACTTTACCGCACCCCCTAATAAGAACTTTAAGAAGGCACTGATGCAAAAATAAAACCAAGTATCTCTCTTTTCTCAAGGAACAAGTAAGATAGTCCATCAAAGTAAAGGCAACAGAAAGAGAAAGAGAAGGTAAGATCAGTTGCCAAATATTTCAAGCTCAAAAAACTGCAACGATTAACTAAGACCAAAAGACCCTTGCATCACTTTCCCTTCCATAGACCAACTATCAGCACACAAGTATCGCCGGAAATACATGTAGCTAGCTTTAATCAATATCCTTTTTTATTATTAATTTAATCTATGGGGGTCCAAAATCATTAAGTGTAATTATGGATACCATTTACCTTATCATAGTCCCAAATGTTGAGCACACCATCCTCTGCAGCACTTCCAAAGACAGTTGGATTGTCAGGAGACCACTGGAATCAGATAAATTATTAGCGACTTTTCAGCCATTATGCAGAAATAGAAATGCATTTTGTAAAAGTACACAAAACCTGAACACAAAGAACAGCAGCTTTATGGCCCTCAAATTTGTGAACAGGAGATCCAACTCCGTCAGAAGTAAGGCTACGACGGTCGAACATATGGACAGAGCTATCAGCAGATCTGCATAAAATAAGCAAGAATGTCATGCACCTAAAGCACTCTTTTCAATGTATATTTGGCAACTACTTATGGTAAGAACATCATAATTTTAACCTCATTCCATTCTTATTTTTTGCTGTTCAGGTATATTCGTGAAGCAAACCAAACAACCCAAACTGGATGAAATAAACTAATTATGACACACAAAAAAATTCTATATGATTTCTTCATTGGTTTTGTCTGAGGGGAAAATTTTAAGTGCATTTTATTCCTATCCCCCCCCCCCCCCCCCCCCCTCCCTTTCTTGCCTTGATACACAGATAAATTTATTTGATTATGAATAATTTTACTTGATTTTACAGTTCTATTTATGTTGTTTTTGAGTGTAGAGCTTTTCAGGAATATCTTGTAACCCGAGCACATGTTTAGGACTCCAGGCAATTTTTTGTGTATTCACTGATCATCTTTGAGATAACTAAGTCTCGTTAGAAGCAAGAAAAGCAATCTATCCGGCTCGAGCCGTGCATCCATGCTAAGTATTTCAGGTTGCATGTTGTTTCAGAATGCAGAAGTATGAAGATTTGGATTCCAGCTGCTCAATCAACCTGCTCGCAAGCATCTTTATATTATTCCTTGCAGCTTGTTCCAAAATGTTTTTAAGTATGAGAAAATATAACTGTTGCTCGCTCAATGGCGCAGTCTTTTGCTACTTCTGTCCAGAATGTTTAGGAGAACATTTGATGCCCTCTCGACCCAACTGCTCAAGCACTTTGAGCGAACAGTGCATTTGAGTTCAAGAATGTCCAAAAGGTTCCATGTCTGCTCAACCGAGTCCATACGCTTTACTCTGCTAGAACAATAAGCAAGAACTCCACTTGACCAGGCACTCATGTCGGGTCTGGGGTTTCATTTTCTTTAATTTTGAAATCTTGCAACTTGAAGTGTTTCTATCAATGATCTGAAAAGACCATACACAAGCTCATGATGACCCTCCTATAGCCACCTCTAGGTTTCCTCTACATCCATAAGTAGATATTACTTGAAAAAGGAGAAACCAGGATTCAATTTATGATTCACCATTCACACAAGCTAATATAGAGAATACAGAGATAGAGAGCATGTTTTCTTCCTAAGCATTTTCATCTTCATCTTCTGTTTTGTACTTCCGCTATCCCTCATAATGCACCAATTGTGATTTGGGTAAAATTTAGTTGAATGGAGAATTATGTTAAAGAATAAGACAAAAGACAAGTGAATATATAAATGAGTGTAAAGATGCATAGATAAAATAAGTGTGTGGATGAGATTAAAAAGAGAGTAAACCATAGTCAACAAAAGACGCAAAATTAGTGGGACAAGCTAAAATGGAAAGGGGTGCAAATCTAGAGGGACAGAGAGCGTAAATAAACAACTTTATGCTTCGTTTTTCATTTAAGCCTTGTGTTGAACTTCAATCAAGATCTATTTTAAATCATTCCTTCAAATAGAGAGATTGGGTTTTATATATTAAAAAATGGTTTTGATGTTGGATTAGCAACGTAAGCTTCAAATTATTCTCTATAATTGTTTTAAAGATTTATACAAGTAACATAACATCTCTTCATCTGTTAGCATCAATTACTTGTTTTAATTACGCAATTGATCTCATCTTAGATTAAGCTAGTATAAATTAATGTATGAGTAGTTCCAATTACTTAGGATTTAGTGAACTTCATCATGTAAAAAACAAAGTTAATTCTAAGACCCGCATCTTGCCATGATTGTTTAATTGTATAATCTAAGGTAAAAAATTGTTCATTAGTTTGACATAAAAAGGCTGATGGAAATCAATTCTTAGAAATTACTAATGCTTAGAAATTATTCTCCATGATATTAGGTAGATAAATGATTGGATTTATAAATATGAACACAATATCCTTATTCCTTAATATGCTTAATCTCGTGAGAATAGGTATTATTCATGTTTTAGGAAGCCAGTGTTGTTTGAGAAACAACATTGGTACTAAAATTTTTGGCAGGTAAATATTGTTTGGAAATAGAATACCCAATCAGTAATGGAGAGATCTAAACTCGAGTTTGTCTTATGTTGATTGAAGACACCATTGTTCTTAGAATTATATTCATCAAGTTTGTTTTAGTTTCGTTCTTATTCCATCTAGTATTTTCATAATCATAATTAGTATTTCTTCATTATGCATCTGGGTTGTTTAATTTAGTTCTTATTGTAGTTGGTTTGCGTAATTTGCTTAGTACTCGCATAACCATCTAACACATGTTAATTTTTTCATATATTAGATCCCTAATTGAAAAACTATAATATTGAATACTTTATGATATGATATGTCCCACATTTGCTAAACTCTACCACGATAGAGCCATGCATGTGCAGTAAATTTGAAATCATTTATGCAAAAACATACCCTGTAAGGATGTAATTTTCATCAAAGGGGTTCCAGTCAACACAATGTAGATCAGCATTATGAGCCTTCTCAACCTGTTAAAATATAGGACCAAAGCAAAAAATTGTAATAAGCAAATTGCACAATAAACAAAGCAGACTTGATACAAAATGACCATGATTTCTACTCATTAACATTGGATTTTAGGAAAGCTTTTATACCTCTTTGGTTCGTTAGACACTAAATAATTGGATTACGACAATAAACACCACAAAATGGATTAAGTTAAAAACTTCAATATGCAAGATCAAACATGAGAATAAAGATACAACCACTAATACTACAAAAATGGAGACAATCAAAGTTGCAAAGACCAAACATCTATGTTAGGATAAACAAGATGGATTTTCGTGCCACGCATAATTTAGAAATAGGTTTAAAAAAGAGATTATCAACTGTATTATAAAAACATATTATTATTATGTATGCTCCTTTATATTTATCAACTGTAGGATAATCAAACATTAATAAAAACTAAATTAGTAGTGTAAGTGAGGCAATTATTATATTGAAAAAGTGATAAGTATAGAAATAGGTTTAAAAAAGAGATTATCGATGAAAATATCATCAAATAAACAATTTAAATCAAAACATTCACACCAAAATGATAGAAAACTTAAAATATTTAGTACTATTACAATCAATTCACACAAAAATACCCAAATGAATTATACATGAAAAGATTATCACAAAAAATCCAAACAAAATTATAAATTTCTTTTTACATTATTTGTTGAATTCAGATCATCTATGAAAAGATTGTTTCAATTATATTTTCGTGTCTTATTCGTAACGATAATAAATTTCGATAATTTATGAATGATACGTCACCAACAATAATTTTCTTACCCAAATAAATAATTGTTATCCAAAAATTAATATCTAGCATGGATCTCAATTTTCTATGGTAGAAAATTAAGTATTTACAACCCGTTTTGTAGGTGGTAATAAATGGTGGTAATAGGAATGAAAAACTAGTGTAATTTTGGTTGAAACATCTCTTGGCTATCTTGATGGTCATGCTTGTTCAACTTCAATCATCTCATTTTCTTCATAAAATTCATTCCAATGCATTACCATTGGGAGAGGTGGTATTAGGTGGTAATGGAAATTTGTGAACAAAAAAACTTTTTTGTGATCAAAGTTTCATTACCATGGGAAAGACATGGAACTTTTGACGAAAATTTTACACTATAAATCATTTTCATTACCACCATTTAGTACCATTAACCAAACGGGCCATTAGGGTAATTTTGTAAATTAATCAAATCAATTTTATATAGGCATATTTTTTTATTATAGGTTAACAAATAATCCATAAAATCGCTGATAAATATTGCTTAACAAGAAAAAAATGCATCAAAATTTTTGTTGTAGTATTGACACGTGTCACATATTGCTTCTTCATTAATATATCATTAATATATTGTATAGGTACTTACCATACAATGATTTCCTTCTTATGTGTAAAAGTGTAAGTGAAAACAACATATACTCGTATTATTTTTCGTACTCCGCATGCTTGTCGCTTATAACCAGCCCCAAACCCGAATAAAAGGGAAGGGTAAGCGGTAGGTAAAACTTAGTCAACATACAATAATCAAGAACCATAAATCAATTCTTGTTATTGTTGTACGTACATAATTTCTAATTGATGTTTATACTTTTCATTAAATATACTTATGCATATACTCGCGGGTTACATGTACAAAATTATAGAAGAATTAATCAATTATAACAAAATTGATAACTCTGGTGCGTTTGGTATTATTCTCTTGTCCAGATTTTAATTTTTAAAAACAAATAATAAACCAAATGTTTTGACAAAACATTTTTTAAAAGCTCTGTTCAATTTTAAAATTTTGAGTATGGAAATTTTTTTTCTTCAATCACATGATAACCAACTAACCAAGTATGATGACTCATGAGTCTAGTATCTAGTTCAACTTTCCCCAAACTTGACCCTCAAATCCGGACTTAAAATTTAAAAGTCTTATTTTGCGACACCCAGTGAATTAGGATCGGGTCTTAGTCTAATAAAAATAATCACATTTAACTTCGATAATTTTACATTAAACTTGGCCAATTGAACCAAACTCAACCCATATTGGATTTTTTAACTCAAACCTTATATCGATCCAATCTCACCCAACATAAGAGTAATTATAGATTTAAAGGGTCTAGATCTTATTTTTTGAGAGTCGATAGGTCATCAGTTTTAAGTCCTATAAAAAATAATCGCACATGTATCCAAACCATACCCATCCCTTTAACCCAATTCAATCAAATTCAACTCTGAGTCAGACGCAATTACCCAAATCATGTCCTCACCTGTTACGAATTTACATTCGACTTGTAGTTAGAACCAACCAAAAGAGTTGACCCTGATATAAGTCTATCTTGAGTCTTGACTCATGACCCAGGAGTTTGTGACTCGTTCTAAACGTTTTAGCACTCTTATTTCACCCTAAGGTAAAAAAATTTTCTTAATTTCTAATAGGCAATGTGTTTGGATAAGGAATCTTATCCTAGAAAAATTAATTCGATATGGGTCTAATCTCTACAAACTAAACCTTATCATAGACTTGAGACTAACTTAGACTCGCACTCTAAACTTTGAACAAACCCAAATCAAACCTAACTCATGACCTATTCTAGAAATATTACTCTCATGTTGGAGAGTAAAATTGTAAAAGTAGTAAAATAAAAACTTAAGGCTAAATTTTTTTTTTTTTTGACTCTTGACCCATCATATATGGTAAATTTAACTCTAGCTTCAAAATTTTGAAATTATACGAGGATGAGTTTAGGTTTGATACTCAAAATAAATTAATTTATCTATAATCAAGATCGATCTTAAAGGCTCAAAGCTATTTGTAATGCTGCAAGATTTATAAATTAGAAAATTATAATGTTCAAGTATGTATGGCAAATGGTTTTTAAAAAAAATAAAAATTCATCATCATCATCAACCCAATATCCCGCTCGAAAACAGGGTCTGGGTGAGGGAAGATGAAAAAAACTACCTGCAAAAGAACTGCAATAGCTATAACAAAGATTGAGATAACATAAAAGACCCGATAGGTCTTTTTTTTTGGAAAAAATAAAAATAGTTTTGACAAAAACAAAAACTGTAGCCAAAAATCGATTTTATTATTTAAAAAACAGAAAGCTCAAAAGCAAGTTATACCAAACAGGTCCTCAACAATAGATGTTCAAATTGCACTCAAAATCAGCAAAATTACATACGGTACATTCGAGTTACAATGTAGGACCGTGTACATCAATCTGGAAACAATTTCACTAAATTTGAATAATAAATTTTTATGCTATTGAATTTTTAATTACAAGCCCTTGATTCGATTGCAAATTTAATGATGTAATTATAAACACCGACATTTGGCATCAAAGAAGGCAAAAAGACAACAACAACTACTACTACTACTACAAAAATGCCAAAGCCTAAATTTCATTACAGATAGGCATTCTAGTTTAAGTATCTTTATGGTGATCTAGGTATTAGAATTAGAAACATTTAAATCACCAACATTAAATATTGTGAATATAGCTAGTTAATACCAGTTCAACACATGATATCCATCTCTATAGAGTATCTAACATTTTGATAGATATTGAAACAAATAAGCATCTATGTAGCTGGTCTAATAGAGTTCTATTGTTGTGAAACAACAAAGCTCCAAATTTTTGAATCATGATACACTAGATAAAACTACATTTAATGTTTGTAAGCTTGTAACAACAAATATCATCTATGAATGGGATCCTCCACGTCTTCAGACAAAATTTAGCGTGATTATTATAATATTATGTTCGAAAAATCTCCAGAATTGAGGATAACAATTCTAAGACAAAATCTATAAAAAGGTGTCTATCAAAAGAAATAATGGCACAAGTACCTTAGTGACAGGATCAGATCCAGTACGAGCATCCCATAGTATGAGGCAAGAATCATCTCCAACACTGCAGAACTCCTGTGAACTTCAAGATGATTGTAGTACAGTCAAGAACCAAATGACAATTAAACACCTCAATATTCTTCATTTGTAATGAGTTTCTACATTTGTAATGAGTTTCTACAAAATATGATTTATCATACCTTTTTGGACAAAACTGCACATCCTCCACAGTAGCTTCATGGCCTTGGAAGATACCACGAGGTCCGACAGAAGGGTTTTCTCCATTTTGTTTTACTATTGTTGCCCCAGTTCCTTGAGACTTGTTAGCTGAGGAGTCTGAGGCTGTTGTAGTAATGTGATCCTGAATACTCCACAAAACCACAGTTTTGTCTTTCCCTGAAAACCAATTGATTGATGAGTGACAAATATTTCGGAAATAGCAAGTATGAAGCACGATAAACTAAAGTGAAGGCTCATAAAAGCTGTAAGTAAGCAATCACATAGCAAAGAATCCTATAGCTGTGAATGCTAAAATAAAGGGATATTCATGCTATCCTTATATATGGGTTCTATATATTTGCTAGCCAAGTGTTTGAAGAAGACAATTTGTGATGCAATCATTAAACTTTGAAGTTAATAATAATAGGGATGATGCTCGAGCAGCTATAAAATACTCGACAAACTGAAGAAAAAACTCACACTCCATAGTCAATAAAAGGATTTTAGCAAGATACTTCCATGTGTATGATGCCTATTATTGTTGAGATTGAGGGAAGGGAGTCGGAGGTTATGTCGAGAATAAGAACATCTTTGATAATGTTAGCTTGACTAGCTAATGACTTAACGTAAAAAAAGAACAGATTCTTTTGAAATAGAAATACATAATAAAGGCATACAATATAGTCAATTAAGAACTTTGGAAGATCTTTTGAGGACTTTCGTTTTTAATTTCTCTGATAACCAGGTTAAGTTAATTCTGCTTGGTGTGTCTAATCCAGCTTATCATGTCAACATGAGGAGCTTCCATAAGTCTTCTTCAGGAAGCAGGGATTATGCTAAAGGCTGCAAGGAAATCCAAAACATCTCCCAAATCAATGCTAGAATGGAGTTTCTAGGATGTATGTTTAAGGCTGCAAAGATAGATGTTGTTTTAAGATACCAGTCAAGATGTGTTGGGTGTATTTTACTCATTTGGCTATTGCATATAAGATGTTGATGTTCTTAGAGGAGATAAGGAGTCTATTTTGCACTAGTGCATTTTTGAGTCTTCTAATACTTGAATAGATTCAATGCACAGGAGGAAAATGCTGCTGCTAAAGGTGGACATTCTCTCAAAAGGATCCTTTTAGGTACCTGGGCTAGCCACTGTCAAGCAGACCTCTTCTTGAAAATTTAAACTGGAAAAAATTTACATTTAAATAAAAAAAATATTTTAATGATTACAGATGTTTTGGCAGATTTTAGACTCAATATTAATGATTAGGGAGCTCAACAATTCTAGGGTTAGAAGGGATATCTCTCTTGTCCTCATATCCTGAGTTCCTGACACCTGAATATCAAGGAGCAGAAAGTGAGCAAGTTTTATACAAGGTTCAACGATTTAAGTTTATTCATGTTGTGGAGACAGCTCTGATTGTTTAGTTCATGAAAAAACATGGGAATGTCAAATAAGCTATTTTAATTCTTTGGGGTATTTTTACCAATTTTATCCTGTGTTCAGGCGAGTATCCGATGAGTACCACCTCTTTTAAACCCAGTTTGAATTAAAAATTTCAATTATAAGCTCTTTTAATTCTTTGGGGTATTTTTACCAATTATCCTTATTTCATCGCTAAAGAGAGAGCTTCACTTAGAGTTTGGAGTTTAATGGATGATTGAGTGAGAGCCCCAAAATCACTTTGGGATTTTGTGAGTACGATTAGTGAAAAGTTCTTACCTGTATTCTCTTGTACTCAAGCATCCATAAGTACAATGGGCTTCCCCTTATTTGTAGGAGTTTTATAGTCTTCAAATGATTTTTAAAGGGTTTATCCTCCACCTAAATTGATGTGTTTCTCTTAATCATGCTTTAATTCTTCAATTTCATCTTTTCTTGTTCATGCAACTACTCCATTGCTCATGATTTAGTTATAGGAGCAAATTTATAAGTGGACAACATAAACCTTAGACTTTTTAACCGAGTGGCCCCAATAAATGTAGTAGAACAAGGTTGAAATTGTAGTGTGGGTTCAAAGCTTGAATTTATGGTTGATTGAGGATCTAGTGTTCTGTTGGTTTCGTTGAAATTACTTGAAAATTGGTGAGATTTGGTGAAATTCTTCAAACATGATTATAATAAAGTGTGATGAAGTTTGAAAGAAATGTCAACTTTTGGTTGTGGAAGTTGAAATAAGAATCATTGTAGTCCAAAGTGACTTAGAGTAAGCTATGCTTGGAAATCTAGAAGACCATCAACAATGTCGGTTAAGGAATTAAATAAGATGGACTTAAAAGCACTCGCCCTAATGCAATTAAGTCTTTCAAATGAGGTCTTGAGGGATGAAGAGAAAGATCAAAGACTATACTAAAAACTATCAAGACACTAATGTATTGTTAATAAAGTTATTTGGTTGAAACACTTCAAAATTGGTACCCTCATTCTTTCACACAAAACATAACATGTGACACTTCAATCTCAAATCAATGAAAGATAACACTGAAAATTATTAAGAAAAGAATCAACACAAATGGAAAGATGAGAAAAAATCAAAAGAATTCATATTAGCATACAGCATTCCTACCTCCAGAGAGTACATAAGGTTCCTTAGGACACATTGCAAGAGCAAACTCAGCATTTTCTTTATGCCCAGTCAATACCTGTGAGACAGAAATGTCAACCAACATAATTACACGTCCTAAAAAGCAAAACGAATAGGGATGGAAAAACTTTAATTAGAACAAGAAAAAGTAAAAATGTCATACCAAATCTGGACGAGATGGAGTTGCTCCGAGCACGGCATGGCGGTTAGGTTGAGTTTCAATGTCCCAAACAAGAACCTTGTATTACAAGAAACAAACTTTCTATTCCATTTTGGTACAAACTAGAAATAAAAAATAGAAGGATACCGAGAAACTACTCAAATGCTAAAATATTTAAGGTTTGTTGCTTGTCTAGAGAGAGCTTACATCAGGACTATCTGTATGTGTGGCAACAATATGATTATGCTGAGGTAGTTCCCTGATTCTGTTTACCTGCAAAGTCAAAAAGAAGTTTTGGCCATGCCCTCTTTGCAAAGAGTTTCATATATAATACATAAACAATTACAGGGTAAGGTATTTCAAATAGATGACAAGCAATACATAAAGATTAAAATCGGGTCAAGAAAAGGTAAAGACTCAACCAACTGATGAATAAGTAGAAGATCTAAATTAGGCTTTAAGGTATGCTAAGTGCTAACTTTCTCATATCAGTTTCAGGCTTGATAACCTACATTAATCCTTTTATGAAGGTCAAGATACATACGATATTTGAAAATGTAACAATATGGGTCATAAAAAGCAAAATAACAAACAAAATAAGATCGGTAGCATAAATTCCTTATGAAAACATGAACATTCACCAAAAATGTGCAAATGTGAGTACATTGCATGAAATGCTTCATTAAGAAGTCTTCCTTATTACCTCTCCAGGATGTATGATAGTCTTGTACTTCTTCACAAATGGTGAACGCGCTTCTTCATTAAACTAAAACAAAAGAAATTTAATGTTACTAAAATCAGACTCGAATTGCATAAAACAGAATCAACAGAAGACAAATTTCAACCTTCATGTAAAATTTTGTTCCGGATGTTAAAACTCATATTTCATCATCTAAGGAGATAGGAGAAGAGAAAGTACGACTAAACAAACAATGTCCAACTTTCAATATAAAGCAAACAAAAATAAGCAGATTTCATTCATTCAGATATAAATTAATTTAAGTTCATTGGTGACTAAGTTTGAGGAAACTTTTCCAGAGGAAACCACAATTGAAGATTAGTTTTCCTTTCTTTCGATTGATGGAAAGAAATGGATATTGAAATGAATTGCCTAAAAAGGCCTATAGTACAAGTGGAGAGAAAAAGTTGTTCAAGGGAAAGGGAGAGTAAGGACATACAATTTATTTGAACTATTTATTCAACTTAAAAAATAAAGATGCTCTATGTAGAAACACCGTCTTAATGACGTTGGCAAATTTGTAGAACCAAAAGACCTAATATGAAAGAAAATATTAAAAAAAAGAAGCTACTTCATTCAACAAAATATCCAAACCCTTGGGGGTAGCAGAAAACCTTCCAAAATTAGGATTCCCATATCACATCACCAACAGAGAAGGATAATCATATCCTTTGCTTTTGAGAGGAAATGATTTATATGGACCCGAAAGCATTTTTTCCCCAAAACATACCCTTAAAGGTAGATCAAGGAAGCATTGTGTGCGGTATTATAGTGGTATCTCAACATGACAAGTTACAGTACAATATATTGTTATTTTGGAAACAAGTGATTGTACAAATATTTGTAAGACAATCAGAAATAAGAAAAGTCAGTAAGTAGACACTTATACAATGGCAGAGACTATAATACAAAAAGAAAGGATATTGTAACCTGTGAGATATGCTCTGCAGCTGCAACTCTTGGCTTCACAATTTCACAGTTTGCTATGACCAGTGTATTTGGCACACTTCCATCAGTCTAAAAAAGTTCAAAACAAGTAGACATCAGAAATCAAAATATATATATGCAAATTCTATCAAAGAGCACAGGCAGATTTAGATTCTATTTGTGAGCATTAGCAACTCTCACCACGTATTCACAGAACTTATGCAAAATAAAACATCATATTAAATAATGATGCTCAAGAATGAGATGGTACTGGATAGAAAAAATTATGTCAATCGTAACAAAGGCTACAAATTACCCACTCAATATTATGGAATTACCTCTAATGAGGCATTCACCTTGAACAGGGCATGCCACTAAAGCACTTTACACGTACTAATGAGTTATTTCCATCAAACCATTAAGCCTAAAAGGCAACTGATAGGTATATGGCTGCACATTAGATATAAAATAGGCGCTATCTAGAGTGATACTTCATTCACTCGATTATATTGGGAAAGCTAAAAGTCGAAATGTTACCCATCAAAGACTTGATAGAAAGGTTCAATGGGTTTCATAAGGGAAAAATGACAGAAAATTTAGGATTAAAAAAAAAAAAAAAAAAAAAAAAAAAAAAAAAAAAAAAAACAAATTTCAACAAAAAAGAAAATATATTACACCTTTGAATACGAAATCCCTGTTATAAAGTCATACTAAGCTTGAATACATGACGGCAAGCTGAAATTAAGCATGAAATGAATAAAAGAGGAGTATTGAGTGGTGAAAAAGAAAAAATTGCCTGTTCAGAGAGATAGAGACGTTGTCGATTCTTATATGTCGCTTGCTCAAGTTGTGGACCCCACCTGTGCATACAAAAGCACTAAGATCAAACATTTCAAAATTCTAATATCGCAGTAGTAATAGATAGGGATACTTTTATGAAAGCACCTTTAATTCTAAATATTTTCCAAATATAACACCTGACATTAAGTTTTTTCAAAACCCACCTCATATAACCATTTTCATTTCAAAGTAACATCACTTTGACGACATATGTGAATTTTAACGGTTGACTCGTGGGAGAAAAGAAGGGAGTTGTTAAGTGATCTTTTTACACAGTACACACTTAATAATTCTTTTTTGAGCTTCGTTTTTTATAGAATTAGGCAATTTGAGTGTTATTTTGCAAGTCTTGTCACTTTGGTCATTTTTAGTGATGTGTACTTTGGGACAAATTTCGGATTTTAATTGAAACCTTAATTATAAAAAAAACTACCTTGAATATAGGATCTTGAAAAATTGCTTTATTTTAGTTTGGGCTCCAAAGTGTGTGTTTTTGTGCGCCTTTTGCTCTTTTATATGCCTTACGTTTTTGCACTATATGCACTTTTGGTTTTTTAATTAATGAGAGAATGTATTATTTTAATAATTTGTCATATAGCAACCAAACAAAAATGGTGTCTTCTTTTAAAATCATCATCTTTTTCATCTCTGCCTATGGCTTTTTCGATTGTTCCGTCTTCTTTTGTCTTCTAGTTCTTTCTACTTTGAAGTTTCTTCAATACTTATTTTGTTGTTCCTATAGTTCTCGTCATTTTTTCTTCTTTCAACTCTCCTCCTAATTTATTTATTAGTCTTCTTCTAAATTTTTCATTTTTATTCTCTTATAGGTTTTTCATTTCTCTCTCTTCTCCTTCTTGCAATAATTAGACGCTAAACAATTCAACTGATTACTTTAAAATACAAATTTAGGTACACTCTTGTATATTATTTTGCACTATATTAGGCTAATATTATTAGCATCTTAGCACAATAATAACGAATGTTTTTTTATCTTTGATGCAATTATAATATGAGTATCATACACTCCAATAATCAAATATGCTATAGAGTTGTTTCATAAGCTTTTGAGGAATAAGTAGCATCTCGCCTATGACAAGCTCGCGCTTTTACCTTGGGTCTTGTGACTAAGCTCAAGCACCCTTTTACGCCTTGGTGCGCCTTGCACCTTTTAACTTAGATTGAGACTTCAATGATATGGGTGTAAGAGCTTTATTACATGTGATTTGATTAATCATGGTCATTAAATTGGTTTCAAGAAGAAGATTTTGCAATTGTATGAAGCCCCTACGACTCGTTGAAGAAGCCCCACTCGTGTATCCACAATCAAGAGATTAATGAGGTTCCTATAGGCTACAACCACTGATTTTTACCAGCTTTTTATTAACCCTCAAAAGAGAATAGAAGACCAATCCACAAATTTGTTTTGGATGCTATACTAAACACATATAATCGGATAAGACTAAAATTAATACTTCAAATTAGGTAGCTCAAAAATTGCATAAGAAACAAGTGAAATCAAAGTGTATGAATGTGGCACAACATTGCTTATACATAAACAGTACCAAAAATCTAAAACAAAAATATGCAGGTTTATTTTACCATAAGAACAACAAACATTATAAAGCAGAGTTAGAGTTGAGAGTTAAGAACAACAAACAATCAACAATCGGGATAGAGAGTCGCAAAGTGTAGAAAACAACAAGAACAACGCCACACAAACAACTAAGGGTAACTACAGTACCCTACTCAACCAACAAAACTTTCATTAATGTAATTCAACAATTAAATTCACTAAAAGATTACAATTACTCTTGGCTCTCATGCTCCTTAGTTTCCGCTCCGCATTCTTGCAATATAAAAAACTCCATAAGCTGCATAAGTTCTTATATGAGCTAACCTCAAAGTTTTTTCAACCGACAAAATCTGGTTGAATATTACTTTCCCTCAAATATGAAAGCCCCTTCTCACTCTATCTCTAGAGCTTCTCTTGGAGGCTACTCCATTTTCTCCACTCCTCTTGTTTGCCTTTGAAGAGCTGCTATAGCCCCTGACCTCAATGAAAGAGCTACTCTAAAGCATACAAGTTATACAGCTTGTTAAAGCAGAAAACATAGCATTAACGGATAAATGTTCCTCTTAAGTCCGACCCTATAGGTCGTTTATCCAAGCACCAAGGCTGCTTGCAGTAGAGGCCTTTTCTCACCTAAGTCGCAGGGTGCTAGGCCGAGCACAAGCTTGCTCACCCAAGCATACAGTCTGCTGGTTGAGCACAGCTTCTACAGTAGCCCTGACTTTTTCCCTTTGCTGCTCGTGTGAGCACTAAACTTGCTCGCAGAAACAGCCTTATTACCACGAAATTTGGCTCACGACTCATCAAAACAAAATTACCGATGCTAAAACAACCGTGAGCAGATCGTCAAGCAAAATAGAACAAGCAGACTCATTCATGCACCGAGTTGAACATATTGAAGTACATACTACATAGAAGAATGAACACAAGCAACAACTAAAAATGCCACCGTTCTCTCACAAAAATCGTCAATAAATTTGAACGCATTATCAACATTCACAGAAATCAAGCCTCTAAATCACAAAACTCAAGTTTTCAATCATATTAATGCATAAAAAATTTGAAAAATTAATCATCGTACAGCATACCATCAATGTAAAACCCTAAAAAAAAAAGAGTAAAGATTACCGGCAAGAAAGAGAAGGCCAAACAAGGTTGTGATTAGCGAGCCAATCATACAGAACAGGAACAAGAGATTTCCATTGAGCGTACTTCTCATCAATAGCAGACTGTTGATTCTTTCCTCTCATTTTCTCCTCCTTTTCAACGCGACTTTCGGACAATTCTTGGTTTCTTCAAAGTCAGTCTCTCGCTTGGGTTTAAGCTGCTGCTTACTGTGCTGCCACTGCGAGTAATCCAACTCCCCTTTACTTGTCCGTTCTTTACTTATATTGCCACCTAATCTTTTTATTCCTCTTTTTTTGAAAAATTTACTAGAGTAAATACAATATTTTTACAATTTTTCTACAATAATCTCACCTACCGTTTAACTATAAATTATTCATATTTTATAAGATATTACTTAAAGTAAACTCGGTAACCGGATAACTTGTTCTAGCAAGTTTTGTTTTGAAAAAAAGATAATTTAAAATAAAATGTCAAAAAAAATGAAAAATGTTTAAATTTTTTCGATTTTTTTTATTATTTAGAATTTTTATGTAATTTTTCAAAAATTTTCTCTAATTTTGCATTAATTTTCAATTTAATTTTTTGGAAAATCTATATGTATACAATATACTAATCAAACAAAACACAATTAACATAAGTATTTCAAAAGTTAATGAGTTGTCATCTTTTCAAGAGATATTTTCCCTCCTTTAAGCAAAGATATGTTATTAAATAGGATGACTATATGAATCTTAAATGTTAAGGATGATTAATTTGACCATCATTAAAAACTTTAGTTGGGACTATAACATATACTCCCTCCGTTCTTATATGTGTGTCCTATTTGAAGATTTCACACATATTAAGATAGTGAGAATCTTTGTTGATTGTGGGTATTATTTTATTATAATAGTGGTGTGAATTAATGATTATATTATTATTATGAGAGAGAAAATATAAATTAATTATTATAAATGGGATATTAGAAGAGAGAGAGGTGAAAAGAGGGTATCAAAACTTTCCATTTTAGGAAATGGGACAAACATATGAAACTACCCGTTATAGTAATGTGAACAATCAAAAAAGAACGGAGGGAGTACTAATACAATTTGAAAAACAATGTAATTAATAGTAGTATGTAATAAAGATGCACAAATATTACATTTGATGATATTTAATTTACAAAGCACCATTTGATCTATATTTATTTAAAAGAATATTCATTCATTTACAAAGTAATTATATTTTTTTAAATTTACATTAAAAAAAGTTCACTAAAATGCAAATTATATCATAGATAAAGTTTACAATGACCCATTGTTTTATCATTATTATAATGATAATAACTATATAAAAAAATTAGAAATCCAATTTTCATGAATGTAATAAAATGTGTATTAAGAAATATAAAACTAATGTAATATGATGCCGTACTTATTCAATTTAACTGTTTTTAACATAAAAATAAAAAAGTGCATCGCACGAGATTATCTAGTTATTTACTATAACAGGAAGTCTCATGGGAGACGGTCTATCCTATAGACGGGTACCATCAAAGCCCAACCCAAACAAAAATCATCATCTTAATTTTTTTAGAAAAAGGAAAAAAGAAACAAAAAAAATTCTGTCAACCTTTCCTTGAGAAAACCAACTGTCAATCTCTTCCTAAAAAAACGTCATCTTAACTTCCATTAGAATCCTGTTCATTTCTTCCCCAAAATCATTTGAATACCAAAAGACAATCTTCAATGATATTGAAACTTAACACCAAAAACCTTAAGAACACTAAAAACCATTAAGCTTAAGACCAGGTAATAACCCAATAAATACTTCAATAGCAAAGTTATAAAAATCCCTATCATGAATTCATGACAACCCAAAGAAAAAATAACAGTATATCATCCATTAATGAGAAAAAATCCCTATCATGAATCTACAGTTGGTTTTATTATAAAAATCCATTTGGGTGTTTTTTTTTGAAATTTAATTAGAAGATGAGAAAAAAGAGGAAGAAGTAACCAACACTATATCATCCATGGAAATCAGTTTTTTTTTCTTTTTTTTATTTTGTTTTTTTTAAATTTAAAAAATCAATTAATGGGATGGGAAATGGACTGGCCCATTTTAATAGTCTATTGGATAGACAGTCTTCCCTGAGATTTTGTGTTTTTAAATCACTTAACCCTCCATAAAGATTACCACCAATTATATAATAAAGTACGGAAATAACTTGTCCAATTTCTAAAAATTTTTTGGTTAATTTTTATACATTTCAATACTTATAATTATGCAAATATTTAAGTTTTACTGAGTTTACCTAATAATAATACTATCGACATGTAAACCGTATCTTTTTCTATGTTCCAAAAAAGGAGTTAAACCTTCATACACCTGGAATTGATAGTCGCGATTGTTCCGAAATATTAAAGGATCAAATGATTCAATGATAAAAGCAATTATTTGCATTTATCATTTACATTTTTGTGCTCCTTTTTGATGTTTACAGGCGGTTTAGGGTCGTTTTACGTGGTTGCATATCATTTCAGTATTCTATGTCCAATTTGCAGCCAAATAGGTGAATTATTGTACTTTTGATTCATTTTTGTGGGTTTTTGGTGCTAACCATGTTTACAAGACTCAAATAACGTATCAAGCTATCAATTTTGTCAAGCCATGAATAGTAAAAGAGCAAAAGAGTAGAAAAGTGTTATTAATGCAAAAGTTTTGAGGTGAAATTTGATACATGTCTACTTTTTAGGCCATAACTTTTGATATTAATATCGCATTAATGCAAGGTTTGCGGCACTGGAAACTAGACTGAGCAAAAAATGGTGACCGTTTGAAGTTTGCTGAAGCTGTCAGCCCAAAACGCCAACTCGGCTTCCTAGGCGTGGAAGTGACTGTCGATTCGGCTGCTGCTTCTGATTTTTCCGCACATTCTTTTCTAATAACTTTAATTTTGATTTATTTTCTTTTATCTTGATTTTAATTAAACCTCTTATTCTAAAACCCTCTTCTCCTTCTTCCTTCGTCTTTCTCCATTGAACACCATTTTTATTTCTTGTAAGCTTTTAATTTCTTGTCTTTAATATAATTTACTTTCTTTTTATTAGTTTAATCTTTCTTTATCAATTTTGTATTAGTTTAATCTTTCTTTGTCCAACTTTGATTATTTTCCTAGAAATTGTCATTCATTAAAAGTAGTATTGTTCTTCGTACATTTTTGGCTCTTGGATCTTTAATTGTTTCTCTCATAATTTAATTATTGCTTTTCCTTGCAAATTTCATTATTATCATCTTTCATCATGCTTAGTTTCATTCTAGGGTTTTTATTTATTGTTTTTAGCATGATTAGTGAGTAGATCCATTTTCTAGGGTTAGAGTTTTAAACCTATTAGTTGAATATGATTTGATTCTTGGATGTGTCTCTAAAACTAAGGATTAAAGTGATTAAAATGTGCTAATTAACCCTAAATTAAATATGCTTTGTCGGATTAGTCAATAGAACTAGCGTGTGAGATTGAGACCGACTCTGATTTAGGGTAAATTTTAGTTAAATTCTTATTAATTCGTTCAATAAAACTAGCGTGTGAGAATCGAATTAATAAGGTTTAAATCTAATATTTAATCAACAGAGCGGGAGTTTGAGATTAACAAAATCATGTTTAACCATGAATTTAATCTTACTTTTAATCAACACTTATGAGAATTAAATCATATGAGACTTTAGAGAATTCCCGACATCCTAAATGTTTTCATCATATAGCTTAATCTCATATTTCTTATTGCATTTTTAGCTTATTAAAAAACAACTAATCAATCTTTTTTTACCTAACCAATATAATCAATTGAAATTACCAAGTTTCTTGTCCTAACTTCCTTGTGTTTGACCCGCGACTACACGTACAACGTGCGCTTTTGGTTAAATTAAAATTTGCACATCATTCAATAATTTGAACATATTGATCAAAACAATTTGCTACAGTGCTATAAGACATACCTAGATTTGACATAGCCCTTCTCTTTCTCTTCAATAATCGTAATGAAAAAATATAATTTTGTTTTGGTAGGATAAAAAAACAGAAACAAATTTGAAAAACTAAAAATTTTAAAACTCATAAGATATATATGCTTACTCCCCATATCCTCAATGCATATTTTCAATATCATAAATGTCTACTTATATCAATCTTAATGCATACCTACAATATGGTAAAAATTATATAATGGACCAAGCCCTATTAACGATGGTCTCACAAGCGACACTTTTATAAAATATTTATTCTAATGATTTGTCAAACATTCATCCCACCAAATCTATAGGTTAGTAAAAGAGAGTGATAATAATGAAAATGAAAATTAAAACATTTTTTAACATTTAAACAATTAATTTTTTTTACTTATTTTTTCATTTTTATTTTTTTATTTTTTCATTTTTTTGTTTTATTTTAAAATTGAAAATAAAGATGCTATTAAGCATCCTCCTTTGCATTTATTAATTCCACCCAAAGTTTAACTTTTTTGGAATCGACATGGTTTTCAACGAACTGAGAAATCTTAAGTTCTAAAATCTTTCAACTTTTTATAAGGCTTACGACGAATTATATGATCAAGAACACAATTAACAAGTGCTTGTACAATTGCTAATGATTCCTCACAACCTCAATCATCCTCTTTCTACAAGTAGTTCGTTTCTCAGATAAAAAAGTGGAATAATAGTAAGCATTCTCATCACTGAAATCAACCTTGTCTCCTTCCAAAATTTCATTCAGTGTCTTACCCCATTCTCCAACCCCAATAAACAAATATCTGTTCAACCAATTATGTGAATGAGGCTTAACTAAAGGGACAGGAATATTTAATGTATCTAAAGTCTTATCAGATGGAATTTCACAAGTAAAGTTTGCTATCTCAGCATCAGATACAGAGTCAATAAGCTTTGCTATCTTAACCACCTCCCTTTTATTCGCTTTAGACTCCCTGTTTTTACCCATGATTAGTAGTTCGCAATTGAGCAGCGATTTTTAATGAATATCAACGCTGTTGAGTGTTGAAAATGAACGATTAACCATTAAAATTTATTTTTTTTAATGTAGATGTTGAGATGGATTGTACTAAGTAAGAACAAAAGAAGAAAAAATGACAGCGGAAAAAATGGAACTTGAAACGACGAAAAGGTAATTAAAGTGGAAAAATGATGATGAAAACAGTCACTTTATGTCACCTAAAAATTATGCCACACAGGGCCAAAATGTACATCATTAGCAGTTAGCACCATTTGTTTGAGAGTTTGACAAAATATTAAAATGCAAATATAATACAACATTTTTTCCCAGCTAAATCAGGTAAAGCCCTTGTTATTGCCTTGGCTTAAGCATCCACCACTTTCAACAACCTTACCCTTGGAACTTCGATTAACTCCCTTATTTTATATACAAGTGATCAGCTTCATCGATATGAGTCTTAAAATCATTAACAGTTTAACACCAAAGATAGCTCTTGCACAATCAGACCAAAAATATGATATAGAAATCAATCAAGCAAACAGATCCAATAGTATCATTTTTACTAAATATTAGCATAAATTAAAAAGTACATGTCAAATACGAGTTTAAGAATGTGTTCGAAATGCACATCCCACAATACATGTTCAGTAGGACTTTGCAAAATATCTCAGAGAACTCCCATTCGACATGTCGGAGTTCCAAATAATATCCTCCCGGGGCATGACGATAGTGATGAAAAACATTTCTAATAAACCTCAGCATTTCGATCGGGTTTTCATCGGGAAACTTGATAGAATCGCTAGCGTCTTGAACAGTTGGATATCGCGAAATGTAATCAAACACAGTACCCGGAGATATCTTGGGTTGCCAAGAGAACGGAAATTCTAAAATTGCTAGTAACATAGCAGCAACTAACCAAATGTACATTCATCTCATCATTGACATACCGGTTATAAAGGTTGACATAAAATGAAACCCTTTCCTCCGCATCCTATAAGGCCGGATAATCACGTAAAACTAACGTTGCCCAACCTTTATCATTGATTAGGGTAGATCGTAACATTTTAGGCAATTCTAGCAACTCAGCATCGGGAGTACCACCTTCGAATAACTTGTCCAAAACATTTATAAAATCCTCCATGTCTTCCTTTAATCCAACATCACCTTCTTTTGGATTTTTCATTTTTTATCGTTAGAACAATTAATTTTTTTACTTGTTTCTTCATTTTTTATTTTTTTATTTTTCATTTTTTTATTTTATTTTAAAATTGAAAATACAGATGCTATTAACATTAAATATATTGATTTTTTATATATTACTAAAATCCTCAATGTCTTCCTTTAATCCAACAGCACCCTCCTTTGAATTTATTAATTCCACCCAAAATTTAACTTTTTTTGGAACCGACATGGTTTTCAACGAACTGAGAAATCTTATAATTTCTAAAATCTTTCAACCCTCCATGAGGCTTACGACGTATTATATGATCAAGAACACAATTAACGATTGCTTGTACCATTGCTAACTATTCACTTGATAATTTGAATGTATTTCAAGACCTATATATGGGTAGATATCTCAGTTCTACTGATTTGTGATTTTATACCAGAAAGCTAATGAAAAAACATCCTCGTAAAACTCAATTTCATCGCCGTTGATAAACTTTGGAAAATCAAACAAAACGCTAAGATCATCAATCACATTGGATAATTTGGAAGCTGAGTCCAATTTTATATTAACAATTTTAAAAATTTGTGCTAATAGTCTCACCTATTTTTCATTTAATATGAATAGTCTCAGTATTTTATTTCTCCAACCTATCCATCTTGAGTGTTTCATTTACTTTATTCAATTCATTCAATGTATTTATTCAATCCTTATATATCTAATAATTCATTATTAAGAGTTGATGTTAATAAACTTTACATTATAACGAATCAAATGAAATCCACATGATTATATTTAAACTTATAGATTAATAATAAAACACGATATAAGAGTGATGAATGAATTTGGTTCTAAAAGTAAATGGGACACCTAAGAAGAATAGGAGAGAATATTACTTCCTCTGTTCTTTTTTACTTGCAACATTATTGATTGAGGTACTATTTATCAAGCAAATTAACTTTTATATTGTCGGTAATCTAAGAGTTAAAGTATAGTAATATGAGATCTTGTTTGAATCGTCTCAATTCAAAGTTTATGAATTTTTAGTTTTTATAATTTTTCGATATGTATGAGTAGATATATTAAAGATTGAATTCGTACATTGAGAATTGTGAAAAAGCATGGTGCAACTAATATGGAACGAAGGAAGTATATTGTTTTGTTGACTAACCTCGTGTCATATTTTAATCAATTACTATAGGTACGAGTGATAAAAATATTCGATTTTGAAAACTCGACCAGGTTATCCGGTATTCAGTTTTTTAAACTCAGAGATTTAACTCGACTAGTAAAAAACGGATAATCCTCACCGGGTATCCGATTTTTCAAATCGAATATGAATATCGTTTGTTTTTTTAAAGTCTACATATTTGGTATCCAATTTTTTTAAAAAAAAACATTAGTTCTTTTATTTAAATTTATTTTTTTTTTTACCTTTTTCAAGTTTATGGCCAAATTGAAGATTTAGAGTTGAGCTAATGGCTTGAGTGCCACTGCCACAGTATAATTCATTGTGGGGTGAGAGATTGATTTGGATCAAAATTCCTAAGACTTATAGAAGTAAGCAACAAGGGGCAATCTAAAATGGTCAGATGATGACAGTGCCTAACGATAACAATTAAATATTACCGGCTTCAACCTAGGTTCTTGCGGTCCTAACGATAACAATTGATAACAAAGATGTGTTAGCAATTTCCACATAAAACGAAGTTTACTTCAATAATTTTGGCCAGGATGTGAACGGAGAAGAAATTATACGAAAAAGGTTGAACACATCGTTTAATCATTTCGAGTAGATTGAAATGTCATACTTTTTTGAAGCATTGTTGAGCTATATTGCGTCTCTTCGTCGCAAAATGTTAAAAGAAGCGTTACAAATGTCTAGTTTCTTGTAGTAGTTTTTTACTTGGTACCTTGAAATGATATCAAACAAATGTTACTCAGGAAGTCTCATGGGAGACGGTCAATCCTATAGACGGGTACCATCAAAGCCCAACCCAAACAAAAATCATCATTACTTGAAATAAAATTGTAACTCATGAAAGTTGTTTTTCGTGAATAGCCAATTTATACTTTGAAAATGCAACATTACTTGCAAACTTCAAAGAAAATTTGAACCACTACATAATGGTGGAAATCAAATGTGGGTCAATCATATCATACCTATAAAAATCATACAATTTCAAGTGTCATCTTCCAAGAAGGCTTGACAAATGTAATTATTTTAGTGGACAATATTTGTTTACATGATAATATTTACCTAATTTAGAATTTGATTATTTTTGAATTTGGAGCTAAATTAGGTATAGTATGGAGTATAATTTATTATAACAATTCTATATAAATGACCTAAAATTTAATATATTTAATTGAATGAAAAACTAATGTATTCGATAAATAATTTAAAATATAAATATTTAATTTTTGCTTTAAAAAAGTCATGTATTCAATAAATTTAATCATGTTAATAGATACTTGCATTATTCTTTAAAGTTATATCTTTATATATTTCATACTTATAAATTCGTGCATTGCACGAGTTTCTATACTAGTAAAACTATAATAAGAAATAAGAAACTAATAAGACCACTTTATACTAAAACTAAAGTACGTTTGACAAATACTAGATTTCTGTTGGCATTTTCCTTTATTTTTGGCTTTTCATTTCTTGATTGTTTAAACAACCAAAAAAAATTGACAAGCTAACTTAAAATTTGGCACTAAAGCAAAAATAACAAAAGCACTCTAACATCTTTTACATTGGCTTATGGTATCTATAATAAACAAACGGTGACCAGTAATAAAATATAATAAACATCTCTTTAACATTTGGCGTAGCCCTATTAGTCAATATATTCTACTGGTCAAACCAGCTAACATTCATTCTTCAACTACCAATCATATGTGAAACAAGTCCTAAGCTCAACTAAAACTAAGAAGATTGTAGTGAATTTATATAGAGCATACTTTTTCACCAAAATCATACCAATTCTTGTATTGTTATAGTTAGGGGTGAAACTTATTCGGATTAAAACCGCAAACTAAATTAGACCGAACCGAATAAAAATTATGGTTTGGATTAGGTTTGAAAATTCAAAAACCGAAATATTAAGGTTTGGGATTTTCAAAAACCGCAAACCGAATTTCTAGACCGCAAACCGAAATATTTAAGAAATTACATGTAGACCACTAACATTACAGTAAGTCTCATGGGAGATGGTTTATTCTATAGACGGAATCCATGAAGCCCAGCTCAAAATATAACATAGTATATTTGGGGTTATAATAAATTATTTGGGGTTATAATAACTTATATTTGGGGTTATAGAATAGTATATTCGAGGTTATAATACCTTACATTTAGGATTATAACATAATATAATTGATATTATAATAAAAAAAATCAATTAAGGAAAATGGGCTGGCCCAATTTTGTGGTCTATCCTATAGACCGTCTCTTGTGAGATTTTGTGCTAACATTAATGTATTAGCCCAAGCCCAATACATTCTAAACCTAAAAAAATTGAAAACCCTAACCTTTGATGATACATGTACTACCCCGTCCCACTCCCACACTTGTTTAATACTATTTTGCAAGATTTGTTATTTTGAATTACTTTGTAAGACATTATGTCTATTATTATTAATCTTGTATGATTTGCTATTGTCTTAATTATTGTAATTGTAGTTTAAATTGTTATTCGGCCCAAAAAGAAAAATTCGGTCTGGGTGGTTTGGTCTACAAATAAAAAACGCGGTTCGATTTGGTTCGGTCTAGAAAATAATTTGGTTCGGTTTGGTCTGAAAATATGGAGACCGAATAAAATATGGTTAGATTTGTTTTCGATGAAAGTCCAAACCGTAGACCGAACTTTCACCCGTGGTTATAGTTGGCAAATTCAAAATATGAGTTTCATTCATGCTCAAAATGGAGAAGAGGGTAAAAATTTAGAATGATGGCAAGAGGGTGAGTATAGAAAAAGTGTAATGTTTTGGGAAGGAGGAAGATGACATTTAAAGTCCGATCCAAACGAGCGGTCAAATCATGTCTTAGTTATTGGGTCATTTGGTGAGTTGATAATGGGTTGGAATAAGCAAAAATGGTTATTGTCTTATAGGAGTATATTTCTTTAGTTTTAATATTATTTGTTAGGGGGCATTTGACAAATATGAGACTCGATAAGATTTTCAGAAGTTTTAAAGCGATTTTAATCATAAAACAAGAAAATATTATTTGTGTTTAAAGAAAATCATACACTAAAAGACAACACTTTATTGAACAAACCTAAGAGAATCAACTTTGATATGCTTTCTTTTGTGTTTAAAATCTAATAAATTTGTCAAAAGGAAGGATATAGAAGTCAGAAGTAAGGTGTATACCAAACTAGACCCATTTATTTTAAAAGGATTTGAAATTAAGCCCGAAACCACCAAGTTTGTAAAATTTCATCCCATTTTGAGACTGGTTGTCTAGGATTTTAAATTAGTCCTTAATAAATGCTTAATTGGTTTTCATTTAAAATTCATAAGTCGGATCACAGGTGGGTTTGAGCAAAGTCTAGATCTCTAAACCTGAAAGAGTAAATAAAATAAGCTTTTTTATAAAAAAAAAATCCCAAAATTAATTTCGAAAAATTTAATTTTCAAAATAAGTGTCTTAAGTGCAAGTCTAAAGTCAGGTTTGTTCACTGTTAGTAAGAGCGAACAAAAGGGAGACAATGTCATAATGCTTGGAGGAAAAAAATAACTAGTTCGTTCACTATCATCAATAGCGAACAAACATTGTTTTTAATTTTTTTGTCCCTTTAAATTTTATGACATTGTCCATCTTTGTTCGTTGTTGGTAACCGCAAACAAAGTCATGATAAACTGTTTTTATTTTGTTCGCTGTTAGTAACAGCGAACAAACCTAACCTTAGGTTCACATACGAAGACGCTTATTTTGAGAATTAAATTTTTCCGAAACTTATTTTGGAATTTAAAAAAAAAAAATTGGTTTAAAGGCAGGTCCAATGGGATCTTATCCATGAACATTCCTAGATGGAAGGAATGAGAAATGCAGAGAAAAAACAGGAAATTAGATATTTCAAATGATTATTTTACTGGCCAAATAATACTTGCAAGTTATAAAGTGTATCCCACAAATACAATCTACAGCTTGCAAGTTATAATCCACCAACAATTGACTTGTGAAGTTTCTTTTGGCCATCCATCATTTAGTAAATGTATTTCTTCAAATTCTCAAATGTGATAAGAATAATCTCATCAAGTACAGCCTCTGGTAATTACTACTTAGCATTACTGAGCTACCTAATTGATAATGGAAACAGTGACACAGTCCATAACTATAATTCATAATTCATAACCATATAAACTAAAAAAGTCAAAACATTGTCAATTCGAGCAAAACTCTATGGAGACATATAGAGTTCACACTAATCAGACATAAACACCAGTTGATAGCAGTAAAAATAAGGACCCAAAGCCCTGCAACAGCAATAAAGAATTTAATTAATCAACAGGCTACCGAATTCAAAGTGACAAAGTTAATAGATGGTGCATAATCGCATACCAAAAGAACAGAAGCAACGGCTCCAGTAATGAGTTCTTTCGCAAGACTCCGGTTCTTCCTGGAAGAAGTTGTTTCATAACTGCAATATAACAAGGGTAAACGAAACACTAATTACAATGACAATAGTTGGAGCAAATGAACTGATATCCAAAGAATACAATAGAAGATATAGGAATGCTATGAAATGGTACTTCCATCGCTTTTGAAAGCCAAACAGTCCAAATTACAACTTCCCGTATGTCATAACTAGTGCCACAAAACTAATTCAGTCCTCTATTGGTAGTTCAATGAATCAAATGATGATCACTAGCCAATACTATATCATATAATGGTGTCACTTAGGATATTCAAAAAAAATTTCATGTTTGCTTCTATACTTCGTTCATATCATAATCCCTCAACATTTTGAACACTTAAGATCCACTCAGCAAAAGGAAGCACTGTGAAACCTAGTAGATGCAGTAGTTATCTTTAGCAGCTCAAGAGTCTAGCTGCAGCTATTTTCACTAATTATTCAGCACAAGTAGCTATTTATTTGGATGGTGAAATAAATAAATATATAGGTATCCTAAAGGCTATTCATAGCATTCACAATACTACCTTAATGCTAGTTTTTCGTTTCCATTCCATTACCCTGCTTCCACCTAAGTGAGATTCAAAAGGTCAGATTTATGCAATTTTACCATTGTTGGTGATAACAAGTACATTACTTCAGATTGAACCTTATTAGCAAACACTATTTGTATTTTCACATAGTTTTTCTTCTATTGCAAACTATTTCCTTAACCATAAAAGTTAGTCCTCACTAGTCTACTCACCCTCCTTTATCATACTGCTATTTGGAATTACTGTTTTGCTTGGTCAGAACTCAAGTCGCCATCCATTTTCCTTCCACCAAAGCAAGTTAGATTCTCCAACTATCTGCTTCTTAAAATTTGCATCCTCAAGATTACAATAAGAATAAAAAGTTTGTTTTCGGTACCAATACACACATGCATACACACAGAAGAATGAAAAACCAGGCGCCATTCCAAGACATTACATAGAAATCAATGCAATAAAAGAACACAATAATATATTGCACAATTTGCCAAGCGTTTAGAAGATTCTGTGATTCCTGAACTACTTTGCTGGTAAGAAGCCGAGTAGAATCATATTAAAAAAATAACAATCTTGACAAAGACAGTCTTGACTAGCAAGTTTAGATATAACAAACCATAAAACCATCTTGAGCAAAATGGAATTCCTCAGTTATCATCCATAGTTGAGCAACAAAAAATTGTGAACGTCTGAGTGAGGACCCAAGAATTATGCTTAATAGTCACCTGTGTGGTGTGTCAGGGGATGATCATAGCATAGCTGGTAAAGTTATTGGCTAACCATACTTGGTTATGCATAAATTCTTTTTTATGTAGCTTAGCATAGCCTATCAGGGTCACTTGTTTGGTTTCATTACTTAATGAATAGAGCTAAATGGATTTTTGAGAAATAATTGCCAAAGTGAGCAGCAATGTGGCTAGCTGGAGCAGGTGTCAATGTCTCATTTAACTTGAAAGCAGTAGCACCAAATCTTCAGGTGCTTGAGAATACATCAACCTTTCCATGGAGACATAAAGACAAGACAGCAGCATCAGTTCTTCCAGTATATTCGAACATTTTAGCTACCTGGTCATTCAATCTTGTCAGCAGGATGTGTTCTATTTTGCGGAAGTTCCTTTATTATGTAAATCCATCTAATAAAGTTAATACTAGCAGTTGGACTGTAATAAAATAGACTATCTTTAATGCTTTCCATGATATGTGCTTAACCATAAGGCTATACATACGACATACGTAATGTGTGGAGCAACAAAACCATTATCTCCTTACAAAAATACCAAATTATGAGAAAATACTCATCTTCTATTCTTTGTGAACCATAATAGTACTTAGTAAGTAACCTATCATCTTCAGATAACCCTTGTTAAGGTAATCCAAATTGCATGTTTGAGTATCATTTGCTAGAAGTATTTGGATGTACATGTCTCAAAACCGAGTGCAAAAAAATAGATATCTTTATTAGCTTTGTTCATGTTCATTAACCCTGCAAAAACCCTAAAATAGTGTTTTACTGTGGTTTAATCCATTAAAAACCAATCTAAGATTTAACGGGACATTAGTAGAACCTCAATGAATATTATTTTAATTAAATATTAACTGACACTGATATGACTAAACCCAAAGTTTTGATGAAGTTATGATTCCTAGCAAAAACCTCAAACTTTGTATGCAGTTAACTTTTTTGCACATTTTCCAATTTTTACTCCATACAACTATCATCTGCAAATCCAACCTAGGAAAAGAATCAACTACGTTGCAGATGGTAAAGGATCTTAACAGTTCATGAGTGTTAAAAGTTAATAATAATCACAAATCTCCATTTACTCACTAGCTTATAGAGTGGCCAGCAGTTTCACCCTACTAAGTATAAACAAGAAAACAAAACACATAAATAGTGAAGATAAAGCTTCACTGAAGATTGTTAAAAAGCTTATTGGTCACTTAGAAAGTTAAAAGTCAACGATGATCACAAATCACCATAATATCTCTAGTCTGTGGAGTGGCCATTGGTTTTATTCTACTATGTCGAACACTGAAGCAGATCAAAAAATAGTAAAGGTGGAATAACATAAGTGAAAAAAATGCATAACATGATCGGAATCTGAAAGGGAAAAAAACCTTTGTCTACCATGTGACAATACTAATCCAGCACCAATGAAATACAGTTGCCGCAAGTGTCTAGAGTTCCAATAGATACTCATAAAAGCTCATAAATTCACAAGGTTTCAAGTAATACAGGTGGGTAGATACTCAATTAGACATTACCGATTCCCACAGCTTCACCTCTACCTCCGTCTCCCTGGTCATTACATGGATTTGGTACAACAAATTTAATCAGCACTCATGATCTCCAACAAGTCTAGACTACATTCCATGATTTCCCCATTATAAACCATTAAACATACTTTCGACCATCTAATTCACAGCCCGCAAAAATCTACTTAATATAGTTAAATCTTGATTAGAATTCATCATCATTGAAATCCAATTCAAAGGTTCAGATCAAGTAAATCAATAGAAAAATTACAAACACAAACACAATTCAAAAAATTTAATCAACTAACCACAATTGAACACCAAGAACTCACATCATGAAAACAAAAACATTAACATAAACTATTAAAATGATCCATGAAAAACGGTAAAATAAATTGAATCAGGAAAAGATCGACTAACATGAAAAAGGAGGCGGTGAAAATTAGTCCAAAAACAAGGAGCATAAAAGCTAGGGTTGGATATAGCGATTCAGGAACAGGACTAGTGATGGGTTTCGCCGATGGAGCCTGAAAATTGACATCAAAGAGAAGATATCACAGATCATAAAATGTGTAAAATAAAAGTTTAATGTAGATTGAGATGATTGATAATGGAAGAGAAAGATTACCATGAGAGATCAGATGAAGAAGATCGATTTTCTGAAGGTCTGCTCGCTACTCGATTCAGCCAAGTCTCGGACAGACGGGTTGACAATGAAGCACCCAATTAACAGCCTTGGGTTTATGGGTTTAGAAATAAAATTAAAAAAAAAAAAAATTCACGTGGTAATCCGGAGGATTTGGGTTTTTCACGTGGTAACCAAAATTTTTTAAAAATCCACGCGGTAATCCTAAGGTTTACGTAATTGTTTCATCGTGACCTTTTTGCACATAAAAACGTTAGTAAACGTTAATTTTGAAGCTTTATGGATGTTGTATGCCTATTTATGCGACTCGTCATTTCAAATGTCATCAGTTTCAACCTTCTCACCCAAACCATAAACTCAACTCTACCATCTTTCATCCAAATCATATTTTTTCCTTCAAATCTGTTGAGTCAAGCCCGAAATCTCAACATTGTGATGATGGTGAATTTGATCACCTAGTAGCTTACGCGTTATCTTGCACGTTAGAGAACGGGGTAAGGAGCGCAACGAAGTATGGAGGGCTTCGGTTTGGATCACTTGATGAAGTGATGAGTGATGAAGAATTGATTTGTCTTGATGAAGGCAAGAGACAAGGGATGGAATGGCTTGGTGAGGCTAAGGCATTGAGAAGAAATCGCCTTGAAGCTACTCGACCAAGTCGAGCCAACAAGCAACAGTCGAGCAGCAGCTCGAGCACACAAGACAGAACGATCCAGTAGGTTCTGGATGCCTGCTCGACCGGGTCGAGCCACCTTGCTCGACCGAGCGGTGTGTCCAGGAATCTCTTTGACGCTGCAGTGTTTTATTATGCGGGTTACATGTATTTGCTTAGTTTTGCTTGGGCTCCAAGGTCCTTTGTACTAGCATATTCTAGAAGGTTCTAGGGCATCTTTAGGTCTATAAAAGAGTCTTTAAATCTTCATAGAATAGTGTGGTAGACATACACAAGTGAGTTATAACTTTGTTGAGAGTTTTCTTCCTTGTTTATGTATTGTTGAGAGAAAAGCTTTGTTAAGGTGTTAATCAAAGCTTTTAGTGTGTAATCATTAGTGTATTGTTGAATACTTAATGAAAAGAAGCTTTAGTTGAGGGCGAGGTATCCTAAGATACCTCATATATCCTTGTGTTGGCCATTGTTCCATAGTGCTCTGTTTTTGTGTCTTTCTTTCACCATTGTTTTCATCTTGTTTCTTAACCCAAACACTTAGCCCATTCACAACAAAATCCAAAGATTGTAGAGTTTGGATTTATATATTGAAAGAAAATGTTAAAAATGATAACATTTGCAATGGTGAGTCGTATAGATAGACGTACAAGAGCTTTAAAGCTTCGAAATTAATGTTTCCAAACGTTTTGCTAACGTTTTACGTGCAAAAAGGTCATGGTGGAACATTTGGTGAATCTCGAAGTTACATGTGGATTTTTAAAACTTTTGATTACCACGTAGATTACCCAAAACCTCAGGATTACCACGTGGAATTAAAAAAAATTCAAGCTATAAAATTTCAAAAAATGTCATGCATGCACTTTAAAATTAACAATTACTTCCTAGTAAAATAAGTAAGGGATAGATAAAATTTTAATTTACCACTTCAAAAAAATAAACATTTTAAATACTAATAAATGAATGAATATATAATAATTTTTCCATTTTACTATGTTTGTTCCATTTATCTATTAGGTAAATCACAAATTATTTTATGAGGCGGTTTCATTAAAATACATTTTATATATGAATCAGATAAGTCAATTAATACAAATTATTGGAATAGTAGCTCTTTATTCAGATACCATAAGACAATCCAGTTAGTAAAAATACTATTATACTAAGGTGGGTTCAAATCATTTCCGAGCATATTTAAATATATAATATGAATATGAAGACATAAAAAGATTGAACTCTTCACTCTTGACGTTAGATGATTTTATATAGCATAAGAATTTGTAACTTAATTTAAATATGAAGGTAAATTCATCTTAAATATTTAATTTCTATTTATAATGATTTCAGCTACAATTCTTAATATTATAAAAGTCCAACAAATTAAAATTGAGTTATATGCCACTTTTTTATTTATTTGAATCCCTAAATAGTTATGATAATTTTTGTTTTGATCATGTTAAGTTGTTCTAATTACGCGATCCAAATGAAAATAGTTTTATCCCTTTGTCTTAGACATATATTTCATTCTTATTTGAAGTATTTGTTTTATTTTTGTTCCTCTTTTATGGAGAATTTTACTACGTTTAAAGATTAAAAACTCATCAAATTTCTACTTCTATAATTATTTTACCAATATAAAGATCACATAAATCCGAGTGTTTTTTACATTTGGGTTTTGCACAAAACCAAGAAGGGGCAGGAAACCACTTAAAAGCAAGAAAACTCTCTTTTTCCATAAAGGTATTAATATTTATGTATTATTCTGTTGTTCTAATAAGGATAAAACGGTAAAAAAAAAGAATGACAAAATAAAAACAGGACATTTTCAGTAAATTAGCCCAATAAGAACATATCTCATTCTCTAGGAATAGAAGGGAGTATTTAAAACAAAGACCACACATAAAATTTCTTAAAAGCAAGTACCGCTTTTTATAGACATAATCTTGAGTTCAAATCTCATCTAATCGCCTTTTCTCAACCCACCTATAATCAAAAAAAAATTTCTAAAATTGTCATAATTAAAACAACTAAAATCTACAATATGTGAAGTATTTTTTACACGTGAACTGCAATGTTAACGCAACTACGCATGTATGCTGTTAAGTTAAATTAAGAGCATTGTTCCATCTTTATGGGAAACCCTTACAATTCTTCAATATTCAAAAAAAAAAAAAAAAAAAAATATTCAAAAAAAAATCTTTCATGCTACAGTATAAGATTATGGAAAAATACAAACAAAACTCAGCTAGTAAATCAAGTCTACTGCAAGCCAACGCCATATATATCTATCAACTAGATTTGATGAACAAGTAAAATGAATGAAGGTTACAGTCCAAGCTCAGACGCAGCAATCAACGAGAACTCAAGAGCACTGTCGCTTTCATGGTGCAAATATGCCAGCAAATGCGGAAGGCAGCGACAAAGATCTCTAATACTCGTACATGCGAACAGCAGAAAGCCATCTGTACTGAAAGCACGGGAGTTGATGATCCCAAGCATGATTCCCGAAGAAAGATCAATGAGATCTCATTTCGAAGATACGGTATTGTGCATCTTCAAGATGCTATTCATACTTCCCAAATCAAGCATCTTCACTGGGATCAAAATTCTTGAACTGTAACTTGAAATCTTCCACCAATTTCACCTCTTCGTCTTTGCTAAGCTTACAATTCCTCCAGTCAGCCTTATCGGGCATTTTGAGCAGGCCGGCCATTACCTATCAAAAATCAAAAGAATAAACCCCACCAAATCAACACAAGTCTGCTTTAACATAATTTCACCCTTGTGACAGGTTCTTCCTCCCTTTGCCTATAAGAATTCTCCAAATTTATCCCCGAATAAAAAAAAACGTAGAGGAATAGTTATCTTCTACAACAATGGGTAAAACTTAATTTCATACCTCACGACCGAACTGAACAGGGAAGTTCTCATTCTCATCTATAGTATGTCCCAGTATAGTTCCATCGTGAAGCTCCACGTAGAAAAACCCTGATATTCCATCAAACCTTGCTTTCAACAATTCTCTTGCTTCAGAAACATCATCACCTACAGCGTTGGAAAAGGAAAATATTGATGAGGACTAGCCAAATGCGACAGCAAATAAGGGTCAGTACTTGCATTTCCAGATGATGAAAATAAAAGGCCGAGAACAATTACATCATCCTTATAAAATAACACAATGATTTAAGAAATTGAAAGAAAAGACAGTCTATAGAGACTTCGTCCAACAGTAGTCTCGCATTCAGGAAGCCTTTCCCAATATAGAGGTGAGATTGAGCCTCAAGCTACAAGCCTAAGACAATTATGTGCTTCCACCTGATAGTCTCAGATTTGGTTGATATGGACTCTGTCTCTATTGTTTGTTTTCAGCGATTATACGCTAACTACTTGGAAACAAATCCAGTTCGCATGACGATAATGAAGTGTCAAGTGACTATGCAGCTCAATTTTTCCGACAATGGATTGCCATATTCCTGATATGTAAAGATTGTTGTTTGTTTTCACAATAAAAATATACACATTTCAGAGTGAATTGTGGGCAATTTGATTAAAAGTTCGATCTCGAGCAATTTCGTGAACATATGAAATATCACAATTTGTAAGCAAATATGAAAAATCACAGATAATTTTGCTCTGTACGTCCTATCACAAACATAGTGTAAAAATTTGTTTATATCACTGTATCATGGCCATTTTGTAAATGTTGATGAGCTACCTGCAAGCAACTAAAAAAACAAGCTAAGACAACCACATATTTGCATTATCACATTGATCCCAAAAGACATTTCACGACCGTTACTGCAGCAGTGACCAAAACCCCGATGCCAAAAGCCTAGGTATGGTGCTGTTAAGGAGGTGCACCGTGCACTTAAGGAGCACAGAAACACACCAAGGCACATTTTAGGCGTCCGACTCTGAATCCTGTTTTTGTGCGCCTTTTCAAACTAAATGTATTCAATTTCTCCTGTCCACACATACTACCGTGCTTACCAAACAACAAACAATCTAGAAACAAAAGCCTAATCCAGAGAACCGTTTCATGTGTAGCAAAATGACCATTCCGTGAATTTATCTTTTACTTGTAACACAACACAGCAGACAGGCAGAGCACCAAAGAAGATATGGTACTAGTACATCAGCTAACCATTGTTTAACTTACCCTTAATTGCCTCAAAATCAAATCCCAATTTTTTAGCAGCCAAGTTGAATATGCTTTTCACCGAAGATGCTTTGGACTGTGGGATAGGAAGTGCCTACACAAAAGATTATTAACATAAGTGTACCAAGAATAAGTTATCTGAACTGAAATGCACATCATAACATTAACTCCTAAAAATTAATTTTGACTAGTATTTTTTTCATTAATAAATGATTAGAAGTTAAGCCTGCTGAAGCAAATTGCACTTGGTTCACAAAAAAAAAATGACTTCAGTGAAAAGATCTTGAAATAACAACATCAAGACACAAGGGATGGGATACAAGCATATGCAAAAATACAGTTTCAGTCACGGTCATGGTAACGATAACGGCCTCAGAACGAATATCGCGGTCACTATGGATAATTTCGCAATCAATTACCCTATATTTTGGTCGCGGCAAAATTAAAAAACCTTTACCATACGGTCACGATATAGTTATGTGGCCTTGTTTTTACACTATGGATACAAGGATCCGAATCTAGAATCTGTAATTAGATAATATTCTCCCTTTTTACCTAAGTAAGATAACAAAGATCAGAACAGATTATGTGAAAATCTACATTACCTACTCAGAAGCACCAAAACGGTACTAGCCCCCATGTTGCTTGTAGTTGAAGAAATTACTCAATAGTTTACACAAATATATAGAAGTATAAGACAATCTGGTATCCATTCAATGCGGATCGGATAAGCGTCACATAATTTCCAGCACAGTTCTATAAAAGGGTCAAGCTACAATTAATGAATAGAGAAACTAGAGCCCAGGAGCAAAGTATGGACCAGAAGTAGGGCACTATAGTTGTGATGCAAAGTCCAACAAAGATTACATTGTACAAGTTATTTCACGGGTAACAAGATAGAAGTCATTTAACTAAGTTTCAATTGTGAACTGTGGAGGAGACAAGCAAGCAGCTTTCTTTTATTCATGTAGAAACTAAGCCAGTAAGAAAAAACTGAATTCACCCTCACCTGGAGATTAGCATGAGTGCCCCGTTTAGATATCAGCTCAAAGAAGATGAACTCTTTCCTTTGAGTTTTTCCGAACATTCGAAGACAGCTCTGGTACTTATGGAGTTCTTTTTGACAATCTGAAGGTAAAGACAATGTATTTGGAGAATGCTCCACTGGTATTAACAGCACATGATCATCAACCAATGGACCTTTTGCTAATGCACAGTACAAGTGTTCTGTAACAGAAATGATTAAATGGGATTCCACATTGGGGCTTGACAAACAAAACCAGCATTCTCGTGACCTGACATGTGTCATATCATCATGTATTAGATAGTAGGTGATGTCGACTGAACATTAAGAAGTCAGTTTACACAGAAAATTAGTGATGATCATTTCCAAAATACTAAAATCAAATGAACAAACCTGTTGGTGCTTGCATTTTGAGATCGGGATCTCCTATTGGTAATGCTTTCACCTTCTTCAACTAAGCTATGTTTAAATTGACACTCAGGACCCCTTTCACATTTTCCTTTGTTAAGAAAATCAAAACATACTCCTCTAGCATATTGCTCTCTCGCCTCTTCATCATGCCGAAAATGACAGTTGTCTCCTCGAGGGCATGTACCAGATGACAAATATTTAAAACACAGCTTTTCTCTATTAACATCCCCTTGCTTTTGTTTTTTCACATCATAACGCCAATATTGCTCTTCAAGAGTATTGTCGCCTGGTCTTTTGGTCGTCTCTTTGCTAAGTGTGTTATCACCAACTTTGTAAGGAGACGGAGTTGTATTGGGAGGTTTGTTGCTTATTTCTATTGCTGACATCGTTGAGGCTGGAGTTGGAGAAATTGCATGCAGAAATTTCTGGCCACCAAAAATCAGAAACAGTCACTGATGAGTGACGAGGCACATCCCAAACAGGATAGATGAGCAAAATTAGAATCATTCTTAAGTGGCAGGTATATAAGAGCCAAGAGGACAAGCAACAAAATACTAATGAGCTGAAAAGAAGCGATCAGCGAAATGAACATGAAATTCCTTAAAGTATCTACAACACTCCCTAAACTGATCAATCTCCCCACCATTCCCATTACCTTTGTTTTTGGAGATATGCATAGTCATTTAACAACAGTTACATCTCCGGAGTCAAGACAATGATTAAACTCAAAAAGGATCCTTCGGGTAATTTCAGGGTGAAAGTCGGCTGATACTCACACTCACATTCGGTGTAAAGCGAAACATAAAAGACTCACTTCCAAAAAACATATGTCTGCACGTGGGTCACATTTGCACATGTTACTGCAATCACAGGCGTATTCAAACAAGGGGCCCTGGCTTGGCCTAGGATATGAACAGTGAGACATAGAGGTGATAAAGGTGCATCAAGTTTAAACCAGAAGTAGCGAGTGATTAGGTTGCAATCACTCTTGGAGGGAATGAGATTGGAAAATGGTGGCAACGAACATTTTCTTTGCTTGATCTTTAACATTCAACTATTATTTCTTTTTCAAAAGGATTTTTTTTTCAAAGTGAAAAGAAATAGAGAACTTAAGATACGAAAGTTTAGAGTAGAAAATAGAGAAAGATCATCGGATATGATTAAGAGACAATGATATAATAAAGTAATCAAATAGAAGCGGAAAACAAAAACAATTAGTCGATAAATAGTGATATATTGGGTTTTGAAAAACTTCTGACATCTAAAGATACTTCTTTCCTTTTAGATAAGAAGTTTTCAAATACATGTTCCTTTTGTTTCTTTTTGTTATTGTTATTTTGGATTATTTTAATTGTCAAACTTCTCAAATTTTCATCATTACGATTTTCAAATATAGGAGTACGTATAAAATTATGTATATAAAAGTCAGCTTTATGAAAATGTGATATTTTTAAAAATAGTTATAATAATTTTTAAGAATTTTCAAGATATGAATGGTCAAAGTACTATAAGTTTGACCTTGAATATCAAAATAGCAACAAAAAAGAAACAAAGAGAGTAACACACATTCTTTCTATGATAAATATTATGTAGTTAAGTTAATACATATATAATTTAAAATATATATTACTCTAGATTGACCCAAGAGATATATTTTTCTTGAATACGCCCCAGGCTACAATGACGTTTCCTCTTGGATTTTCCTTTTGTGATTACTTAATTTAAACTACATACTCTCTTTTGCTACCTCATTACATGGATAAGGAAAAAGTTCAAGGCAAATTTTAGCAACAAATTTTAAGCTTAATATTTGCATATACTCCCTTTGCCCCTTTCAGTCTCTTCCATTTTGCATCATTTCTATTTTTGAACAATGACTCACCACTTTATTTTAATTTAATCTCATTCATACATTTTAACTCTATTTCAATTTCATTCACAAAATTTGTCCTTCTTCATTATTACCAAATATCCCCTTTTCCTTAAAAAAAACATAGATTTTCTCTTTGCTACAATACTAGAGGAACATGAGTAATTTGAGAGCATCGTTTTTATAGAATGAATGATTAAAGAATTTTAGCTTCATTGTCAATTTCTAATCACAAATAGAGAAAAAATGAAGTGAGGGTCGACCACAAAAATTAGAAAAATCAAATGATATCAACTAGAACCAAAATAGCCTATCCTAGACAAGGATGCACAAGGCAGATAAACAAGAAATAGTCATCTTCTAGTATAGCTTCATTTTGAAATGCTTATCATCCTCTTGTCGAGTTCAATTCCAAAGACATTGAGAATAAAAACCCTTGATAGCTCATCTCAAAAGTGAGACCAAACATCTAAATGCTCATGTGTGTAAAATATCTAAAACTGGCGTTAAGCAACAAATTTAGCAATGTAACATACTTAACAATGAAACTATGCACATCAAATCAACTTGCATGAAGATCAGATCCAATGAGCAGAACTTTATATGCTTATGATAATCAAGCAAACAACATGAAATTCCAATTATCAAATGGAGAAGCTAGATGCAGCAAAGAGAAAATTAACCAGGGTGTTCACACGAGATGAATTGTACGAGCAAGAAAATTTTCCAAAAGAAGCACGAACGTGAGTGTGTATACATATATATGTACATATTAATGAAACAATCCAAACCTGCTTCTCTTTATTCCCTACGGGAGCAAGACCAAAGAAACGGGTTACATGAACAGCATTAACATTAGAGTATGGTTCACGAGCATAGAAAACCGCCTTTGAACCTGTAATGTGATAGCTATCATGAAGAAACACAAATCAGAAATCATAGCGCAAAGGAACTTCTCTATGGTCAATGGTATAATATGCATACATCAAGTAATCAGACAATCAAAACATCAAATTATAGTACTATGCCAATTGCCAATCCAGCTGTCCAGATGCCAAAAATAGTCATTTCATAATAAGTATAGTTAGAAACTTCCCTCAAGAACAAAAAATCATAACTTACCGAGGCTTAATCTCTGCTACCAACTCTGCTACAGTAGAATCACCACCAAGAGAATCAGATATTTCAGGGGGTATATCATTGGCTGCAGCCATATTTGTAACCCCACTAGGCCATTCATTAGTTTAACTAATTAAGCAAAACCAATTCACTAGTACCAGAATAATGATTATAGCTTGAGAAAAAAAGAAAAAAGAGTATGAAACCAAATAAAAAAGAAATTAACAAGGATATGTCAGAAATAAGTCAACAATTCCAGGCTCCTCAGCTAATGCCCTTAAACCATCTACATCGTCCTGATTATATGTTCCAAATTGCTGCCCGCTTGGTGATTGCCTACCAGATAAGTATGCCACAGACAACCCTAGTTATCAATAAAGTAAATCAGCATGATACAAAACGAAGTGTTAATATGTCACACTAATGTTCAAAATTTAAATACTAGCATAACTTCATAACCGCTGAACTTATGTTAGATTTTTTTTAGTTTACATGGATGCAAAGGAGAAGAAAATTTGTTAGAAGGATAGGAAGGCAACAGTCAACAACTCCACTTAGGGAGAACTCTAGAAAACTTTAACTTATTTGGTAACTGATAATAATTGGAGGCAATAGGAATGCATCAAGATGCAGTTTTGCAGGAAAATCTCTAATAAATTACCAGATGAGCAACTTCTCAAATTATTATTGATAAAAAGTCAATTTCACAGATTAGAGATAGTTAGGTTTTCCTAGAAAACGCATCTACCATCTAGAAGGTACCGGGAATTCAGGAGCATGTTTTCTAGGGACCAAGAATCCATATCACAATTACATATTACAATAATGGAGATTTTGCTTAATAATTGCAAAAGTTTCTCCTATTGGCCATTTTCATTATATGCTTCCATAAACACTTAAACTAATGCATGCCCATACAAAAGCTGAAGTAATGGGTTGCTTAACAAGAACATCTTTCAATCCAAGATCAATATACAATTAAGAAAGTAAACAAGTAAACGAAAGTAATAAACGACGAACACATTAAGTTTACGGTTCACTCAACGAGGGTTACATCTTCCATGATGGTAAGATTCAACATTGATGAGTAATGGACCTTGGAGTACAAATAACGTCTTGAGGAGATAAGAGAGCAAGAGAGATGTGTTGTTTGCACAATTATTTTGGCCAATTTTAATAAGCGAGCAAACATAGGAAAGACAATAGAAGCCTTGGAAAAAAATATTATAAAACATATCGAAAGCCAAAATTGACGCGATGAGAAAACAAAAGCTAGCCCAAGTAATAAGGACCAAAGGTGCTCGATCCCAAACATTTTGCACTCGTGACTCACCAATGGAATAAAAATGAGTTCTGTACAATACATAAAGGCCGCTTGTAACGTTTTGAGCTTACTGAACTGCAAAACCCCATTATTAACCAGTGATTTAAGATCATGGAGTGATCGCCATTATAAGTATTAATTTTAACATATTAGCCATTATTATCATTTCTTCTAGTGTATTAGATTCCAAAAGACTTATCATATGCTTTTATTTAAATAAAATGTTCTTCAAAATTTGAATTACTATAAAAAAAAAAAATTTTTTAGTGAATAATTCACATTGCACTGTCCGCAAAACGATTCATAACACCGCGAGATGCCGCATTCTTAGCATCGCAACCATTGCCACAATCGCCTTGACCAAATACTCACTAAAACATAAAAGCACAAGTTGAACCACATATGGGGTGTTTGGCAAATAACTGGTAATAGCTTATTCAATTAATTTGCCATATAAGCTTTTTCATTTTTGCCTTGACCAAATACTTACTAAAACATAAGCTTTTTCAATTAATTTGCCATACATTAACACTAGATGGCTTGACCACGCCCCCAGCTATTGTGCCAAAATAAGCTAAAGTTACTCAATAAGCTATTAACTTATAAACCCAACAAGGATGGGAGTTGGACTTAAGACTCTTATTACATCACAACTTTCTTATTCTTCATTTTTGTAAATTTACTTATATCCAAGTCTCCTTTATAGTAACAAATGACTATTTGAAAAGAACCCACATAAATCCAACCAACTCATATGATAATTAATTGATAATATGTTTTAAGCAAAAGCCTCTCACCTAGAGTGCATTTCTATACACATTCTCCCTTAGCATCTCCCCCGACTAGTTTTCATCAAACTTTCGAGCACTATCTACTCCTTGCTTCAATCACATGTACAAATTAAGTTGCATTTAGAATGATGTTACTACAACTCAACATTAACTAATATTTATCACTTCTCCCACTAAATCATTCCTTTTATACCAAACCCATATTTCAGCTTTCAATTGGCTATGTATGTTTCCTTCAACTAACTAGGTACTACCTCAAAATTACAAACTCATTTCACATAATCACATACAACCCAACTTAAGTATAATCCCAATTTCTTATTCATCTACTGAGCTAAGCTCATTAAAAATAGGCCAAATGTACAATAATGCTTAAATAACACTGACTAAGATAACTAAATTCCCAATCATCAAAAAAACAGAAAAGTGGAAAATTGACAGAAATACATACCAAAAATTGTGAATTTTCCACCGCCTTTTAACCAAAACAAATTATGACAAACTCTTAAACCATCCATCATAAACCCTTGATTAGCAGGGTCTCTAACTGCTGTAGAAAGAACTTTAGGTGCACCAACGCCATAATCACCAATAAAATAGGTGGGTATAGGGATATCTCGTTGCCCCGAAATGTATTCCATAAATTCCTCCAGTTGTTGTGTTGAGTCCGGGAAGAATTGACCCACGCAAAACAAAGCATCGAAGGGTCCTGCTGATTTGTTTACCTGAAATTATAAGTTAGAGAAAGATTGAACAAATACTTGTTGAAGTGAAAGTTTGTATGAGAGAGGGAATATAATACCGAGTTAACACGTTTGAAGAGCTGAGAGAGGCGGCCATTGACGTCTCCCGAGAGAAGAATGCGGGGCGGAGAAGAACCCATTAGAGAGGCTAGACAGTAAACACCTGAGACTATGGAGACTAGACTATAGATCGTGAGAATTGCGAAATAATTGTTTAGGTAGAGTTCGGCAATATAGAATTAACTAGTATTATACCCGTGCCATGCACGGGTTATCTACACTTGTGACTTCAGAGATATAAATAATAATTTGCAATTTATTTAGTAAAACACTTCTATATTAAAAATCAATAATATTTTAGTAAGTAAAACATTCTAATAAAACAAATATAAGATTGCAATAAATAAATTGTAGAATAACTTGACAACAAAATAATTTTCTACAACGATATCAATGCTAAAATCAAATGATCATTATTTGTTAATAGACAGATCAAGATGACAATATTGATCCTGCAAATAAAAATAAAATTAAAATTAGTAAATAAACATTCTAATAATATATAGTAATAGTTAAATTACACATGTTTTAAATGCAAGATACGTACCTTAAATATTAGAAAATACTTCCTTATATACGACATTTTCAGTCGTATTTTTTGGTTTGTTGTCTTTGTCACATACCAATATTTTGAGACCACGCCTACTTGTCACCCTTGAGACAGCCACATAAAGTTGACCATGACTAAACACAGGCTTAGGAAGATATATCCCTACATGTGCCAAAGATTGCCCTTGACTTTTATTTATTGTCATAGCAAAACATAGTGAAATCGGAAATTGCCTTCGTTGTAGTTGTACCGGCAAACGTGAGTCGTCAGAAGGTGTCAAAGTAATGCGTGGAATAAGCACTTTACTTCCTTTGTAGCTGCCAGTAATAATTGTAGCCTCTATGACATGATCACCCAAATGATTAACGACCAACCTAGTTCCATTGCACAACCCCGCAGAAGGATCAATGTTCCTTAACAACATCACTGGAGCACCTTTTTTCAAGCGAATCTCATGATTAGGAAGACCTGAACATTTTATTGTGTTAAGGAACTCTACTGAAAAAGCATCATTATTAAAGCTAGTATATCCATCTGATTTGCTTATGGAGTCTGAACTCAAGTAAACCTTTTCATCTGCAGGGATCAAAGATAGCACATAATCGTTCACTTGCATCACAATTTCATTAGTTGGAGCTAACACAGCCCTGTCTTGGAAAAAATTGTCAACAACCATGTTTTCCAATAAATTTGGATATGTGCTTTCAACAATAGCTGCAATTGGATTTATGAAATCCATAATGAGGATATCTTCTGGAATTTCAATAGTGACTTCTCCATCATTTGGGGCACCAAGCTTCCCGTCACCAAGTTTCAGAATCCATTCCGCAAAATCACGCATTTCGGAAGCATTGCTCACATCACTTTGAAGCCTCATGTTCTTAGTCAAACGAAGTACTTTACATGAATGCCATATACTTGATGAATTTAAAGCAGCAAAAACAATATCCTGACGTGTTCCTTTTGGAATTACAGGCAATATCTGTCGAAAGTCACCACCAAACACAACAACCTTTCCTCCAAATGGTTTAGTTGATGGGAGACCATCAACACCACGCAATGCATCTCTCATACTCCTATCCAATGCTTCGAAACAAAACTTGCTTACCATTGGAGCTTCATCCCAAATAATGAGTTTGGATCTATGCAAAAGAGCAGTTAGCTCGCTATTCGGCTGAATACCTTTACAAATGGAATCTTGATTGATAACTAACGGTATGCCAAATCGAGAATGAGCTGTTCTTCCATTAGGTAGAAGAAGTGCTGCAATTCCGCTCGAAGCAACGGGTAGAACAATGTCTCCTTGTGATCTAATTCTTGCACATAAAGTTCTCCACATGAAAGTCTTACCGGTTCCACCATGACCATATAGGAAAAAAACACCTCCACAATTAAGTTCGATCGCAGACATGATTTCATCGTAGATGCCACGTTGCTCTATTGTTAAACACGGTAGAAGCTTTTCATGTTCAATGCGCATCTCTTCTTTATCATATCGCATTTCTTCTGCTATTAACTTATTCATGTTATCTCTAATCAACAATGAATCAGGACATAGTTCTTCTGAGAAGTTTTGAAGTGTATAACCATTGTTGATTAAAAGTTTTTCAATTTCAACCAACGCATATGTTTTCAATTGGTCATCAGTTAGCTTCAATTCTGAAATGAACATATATTTTATATATCATTATCTGAATTTAGAAAGTAATAAATAATAAACTTCTAATATAAAATTATATACTATTTATTACCTGGAATTTGAAGAACTTTTCGTTGCTTGTGTAAAATGTCTTCTGATATAAGATGCCAAGTGTTGTTCCAAACATATTCGGGTCTTGAAACACTATTTGACATTAGCAATACAGCGAATAGTCTTCTTAGATAATGACCAGATGCCCAAAAGCTTGCTTCAACAATAGCATCAACGTATTCTTTGTCATCATCAAGCAACCCCATTGCATAACACGCATCTTTGAACGTGGGATATAAAACACCATTGATAGTCCTGATATCTTCATAACAGGTAGGACCTCTAACAAAATTTAGCAAAGTCCTCATATAAAATCTCTCTCCACTTCCAGGATATGCATGATACAATCTTCCTAGTGCAAAACCTTTTTTTCGCGGACACCATTCACGATCTTGTTTTTTCCATACATAAAACCCTGGAAATTCAAAATATCGTAACTTTCTTGCTTCAGGGTACTTTGCATTGCATTTCATCCATTCTAAGAACATTGTCCTTTCAGCCTTTGTATTATTAACTACAGAGTCAATGGATTCATTTTCATTAAAGACAACAGTTTGCTCACCGGGTAAATGAAAACTCAACCGTTCAACGGGTGGAGTTTTGTAGTGAATCTCAAATCCAAATATTCTCCATGCCGCTTCACATGCCGAAACATATCGGCAATCGTAATATTGTTGAATTTCATCAATTGTATTTTGATCATCATTTGTATTTCGACTTCGAACAAACCCAGCAGTTACTCTGTCATTACCCTTATTGATGTATTTGAAGAGATATTTGACGGCTCTAGACTGGTTGCACCACTCAACATTTATATGGGCTCTATATTTCAGCAAAAGTTTGCTGTTGTAAGGAACAACATAGCGGTTGTCCAACAAAATACCGTTTTTTTCAACTGTAACACCCGTGTCACGTCTTCGATATACAGGGTATCTGGCTTTATCAATTGTTGTCTCTGCATTGTATTTCTTTGGAAAATGTTTTGTACACACGCCATCATTCATACACGGAGATTTCAAGTTTGCATTACCGCACGGACCGTGCATCATCGTGTCACGTACAATTTTATATAGTTCCTCATCTTCATCCTTATTTGGAATCTCAGCAGAAATTATAGCATCAATATCTGATGGATTAGGAATCTTATAATCACGATGCAAGAACAAAACGATATGTGCATGTGGTAATCCTCGCTTTTGAAACTCAACACTATATACAACTGTAATAAAAAAAAATATGTTAATATTAATTTTTATTGATAATGAAAATTTAGGAGTTCAAATAAGATTTAACAGCTAAGAATAACTTTACCTGCATTTGTTTTTCCAAACTGAGCTCCTTTAGTTAGATCTCTTACTAATTCATCCAACTTAATCTTAAAAACTCGGTATATAATGTCTGGTCTATCCTCAACTCGCAAGCCTGTTTTTTTCGCAAACCTTTTCAGTTCTGGCCAGTTAGAATTGCATGTAAATGTTATGAACAAATCAGGGTACCCATACGTCTTACAAATCCCCATCGCATCATGATACAACTCGCTCATGAATCTATCTCCTCCATGGAAAGTTGATGGTAATACAACACGATGACCAGACGGTCTTGAATCAGCATTTCCTCTAGTTGCTGCATCCTTTAGATTCATGTAGTTTTTAGCACGCAAAATTGTTTGATTGCGACGTATATAACTTAATCGTTCTGATTCTATCATAGTCCATCCATCAACAATGAATTGTTGAAATAATTTACCAGAACGAATGATAATGTTGGGCTCATCGTCACGATCCATAATCCTAAATGCAAACCATTCACGCATCGTTAATGTATTCCTAGGATTACTGCTCATAGATTTTTCATTGGACCTGTCTTTATGGCCAATTTCAGTTCTATATCCATCTTCACCATAAGGGAATAACAACGGATATTGCAATGGCAAATAGGATGCGTGCAACTCATTGATCTGATGCAAAGGCCCTCCTTTGTATTGTACGACAATATCGCGCTTTTCTATTGAACTATCAATATCTCCAACAATCAATACAGCAACTTCAGATGACGTCGGTAAGTTGTATTGCCTTCCATCGTAATTCCGCTTACCAATCAACTTTATTTGAACTTTTGCATCTTCAGATTCATGTATCATATCTCTAGCCATTCTATAAATCTTGACATATTGATTGTGAACATCTAACATATTCTTTAAATTTTCAACTATGTCATCCTTATAGTCCTCATGATTCCTTGAACTGAAAAATGTATAGAATAAAAGAATTAAGTAAAAATATTTTTCAATATCGTATAATTGACTGTAATTAAACTCTGATAAATAAAATATACATATATTACCTAAAAGCTTGCTTTCGATTTGATATTTCGTTTTCCGTGTCAACTATGTAAAGTTGCTGAAACTTAGCAGGATTTCCATCATTTGGCACTAAACTACCGATTCGATGGTAATTTTGACCTCCTAAACGGAAATTATATGTTCCACGACCTTGGTTGACGGTATTATCGATTTTACCGCCCATTGATGTGAAAGCAAACATCATGTTGTAACCACGAATTTGCTTAACAAAATGCCGACTCACATCGTTGCTCCTACTTAACAAATTCGAGAGGTAGGAAGGGGGTTGTATCAAGTATGGTAGTTGAATCTTCCCTTTCATGCAACATAACGAAAATTCAGGATTTCTTGTTGCACGATGCTTGCTAACTCGTTCTAAAGCCCACATTTTAGCACCACAGTCTTTGCACTTAAAATTAGGATCTCCAATGTCCCAATAACCTAATAGAAATTAAAATATGTCAATACTAAATTAAATTTAAAACGTGTAAAAAATATAAATGTTGATTGCGTTTAGATTGTAATTAATAAATACCTGTATAGGCATGTTCATCACCATTTATGCAATCTACACAATACATAAAAATTAAATATGTCATATTTAATTGAAATATTCATAATACTCATTGAAAATGTAAAAAATATAAATTAAAATCAACTAATTATGATGTGCACGATATTATTTAAAGTGAACAAAAGATTATTACTGATACCTTCATCGATATCTTCATAAATATGATTAGTCAACTTTTCAACGGTAGAATCCTTGCTTCTAGTAACATAACCATTACATAGTATGTATTTTCCGGGACTTAATGTACCGTGTTGTGCAGAATAAGAAGTTGAAGGACGATCTCGAAACGAATTTGCTCCACAAGTCATGTTTATAGAATCTGAAACCAATTAGTGTATTAACGCACCATTATTTATTTTGGTATGTTTTATGTGTAAATGACAACTACGTGATAACAATTAAAAAAACTTACTATTTGAGACATTCGTATTTGTTAAAGTCCGTAAATGAATATCAACTTCACCAACAATAATTGACGAACATATTGCTTTGCCACGACGTTGTTCTATACATGTAAAAACAAATAACACATCATATACTGTAACTCAAAAAAAAATCTATGTTGATGAGGAATGATTTTTAATATTTTAAGTAAGAATACATACCATCACAATTCCCCAGTTTATTTTTTTCACTTCGCTTCATATTGAGAATTCTTTTGCGTTTGTAGCGTGCTAATTTAGATGAACTTAGTCCTTCTACTAATATTTTGTAAATAATTTCAAGTTAGCACGTAATAATACTAAAATATAACCATATTTATTAAACAAAAGTTTTTTATAAATGAAATTATAAAAATGATACAAAAAAGAATCTTGGATACCTTGCATTGCATTTTCGTTCATATGAGGATAAACTAAAGATACATTTTCCAAAGGGTTATGTGTAGCACAAGTATTTGAAATTTTAGAATTTTCAGGAACTAACTCTGCTACTGATATTGATTGTGAAGAAGTAGATGGGTGTCGAAATGGACATGATTGTTTTTTTTCATTGCCAATCACTACCAAATAAAAAATGTAAAGAAATGTAGTTAGATTTTTATTTTTATTTATATACAAAATAAATAATCTAAGAAGTCTTACAATTGGATATATCACTCAATGGATTGCGTATCTGCACATTCAATTCACCATCTCTTTGATTTTTACTTATAAATTTTGAATGAGATTTTTCTTCATAATTTGAATAAGAATCTGTAAAATCAAGCATATTATATAAGTTAAATATGGGAAAGAAATATGCCACAAAATAATAAAAACACTCAATTATATATTTATACATACTATAAGTTATTACATATTGTAAATAATACGTATATTTAAATTTGAAATTAATAATTGTTTCTCACATTGTCTATTTTGAATTGGTGTTCGAAAATTGTCAGCATCATGAACTGTAAATTTGATAAATTACATAATTCATGAGTAACATATACTATAATAAAATACAATATCTAAAATTGATAGTATATACAAACTTGACAAATACCTTTTGTGATAAGAGTGCATGTTTTTTTTTGTCGTTTCATAGTGAGAATATGTTTTCGCTTAGCGCGTGCTATTTTTGCTAAAACATTAGATTCTTCCATTGCTTGCAAAAAAAAAAGACACAAGATATTATAAAATAAAACATGTCAATTATTATAAAATAAAACATGTCAATTATAAGATATCACAAATAAAAGTAGACACTATCTTATTGCATGGGTTTATATACAAATGCATTTTTTAATGAATGAATAATTGAAACTGAATCTTAAAAAAAATATAACACCATAAAAACCAAATAAAGTATTAAACAACATCAAGTGAATGCAAGAGAAATTAATTAGGTATTACCCAAAAAATAAATGAATATACTCTTTTAACTACATTATATTCCTACTATTAAATGTCCAAATCTATCAAATAAATTAAATAGTTTAGACAATTCTAAAAATATGATTAAAAAAAATACAATTCGTTTAATATGAGACCATCTTATTATGAGACGGTCCATATAATATTCCATTATTATAATTGATTATTTTAAAATTACAGGTGATTATTAAAATATGTACATGAAATGAAATCGTCGTAATAATGATAGTCTTCAGTCTTCACCATGAGATTGTCTCGTTTAGTAAAATTACATAAGTCTACAACCTTAGTGGAGCGATTCATTTGATAGGACCAAAATCATAGTCCTAATGTATTCCTTATAGAAGACTATAATAATAATAACATAAACAACCAGTCTCTTGAGAGATCGTCTTTTTGAGAGACATCTCTCAGGCCCAATCATTAAAGCTTAATGCCTATATTTTCTGTACATTTTTTCTAATGGGCCAACCAGATGATCTTTCAAAGAGACCGTCTCTCACAAGAATTTGCGATAAATATAACAATATAATTGCCTATGTCAAATCTCGTATGAATTGTCTAACTTTATTGAGGGATTAAACTCCACGTGTCCGTGTGATCATGGCACTTTACGTATGAATAGAGAATTAGAGAACTTAAATGTGGGACCTACGTTGGCCAAGCCCCATCCCTTAATTAGTCCCACATATCCAACAACACACTATTAGTTAGCATTTCTTTCTCTAAAAATGTGGGACTTTACATATGAGGTGTCTAAAAATGAATACTCAAAACCTTTCTCTCTTTTGCTTTTCCTTATCTAAACCTTTCATTCATTATTCATTCCCACTGTAATCTCTGTTCAATTAGAATTTACTCAAGATCTTATTTTTCAAATTAGATTTTCTTCTTCAAATAAATTAAAATAGGTGAAAGAGGGAGATTCACATCACAAGAGGTTAATTTCACGAATGATAATACTACGATGTCTTACTCATCGGACATGGAGGTCGTAGTCTATACATGCATGGTAAATGGTTGGTGAGTTCATGAATTACAATAATAATGTAGTTAAGAATTAAGTGTTTGATGGTAACCTCTAGACAATAATGGTTGTTCAATTTGTGGGTCAATGAAGTTAGTGAAAATTTATTTTTTTTGAAGCAAAGTATAATTGGAAGGGATAGATTTTTTTTTAATGCATTACTTTTACATTAATGTAGTTGCTTATTAGAAATGGAAGTTGCTAAGATGAAAACTTTTGTTATTTTTGATGTGAAGGTTTTGTTCTAATCAAAATAAAGAGATATAAAAGGGGATCGGAGCAATTCAGTAAATATAAATTCATGCATGTTGAATGTCAGTTCATATTGACGACAAAAGATAATGTGCATGCATATAGATCAACAGATCAAGGTGTTTAGATAGACTAATAATTTCTGAAATGGGTATGTCCTCTACAATCTACATTACGTGTATCATTTACATTTTTATGTTTTTACCTTTCTTTAATAATCCTGTTTGTTTTTTCTTTCTTATTCCAATTGTTTACAAATGCCTCGAAAATGGCAGACATAAATATTCTAATTGATTTTTGTTAATGATTCATAATACAATCCATTAAAGTATAGTTAATGTTATTATAAATTATTTTAACAGTCAAAAAAGTATAAACATATCATCTTTATTGTTTGAAGAATGCAGAAGTGAAATGCACAAATAAATGAACACAATTGAAATACATAAAAATATAGATAGGTTTAAGTACACATTACCTGTCAATAAAATGTAGCTGTGACCGTTGATGTGTAAAGACAACAATTGATTTATGATTGTTAAACACTCTCTTTGTTTTTAATTGTTAAGACTGTCATAGAAAGATAAAATATGACAATTAATTATATTTAACACAATCATCTTATATTTCAATTCATATATTTAACAATAATTTTTTGATACTATGCACTTTGTATTTTTGTCATATGATCTTTCCATTTATTATGGTATATTATAAAAATATTTCAATTATATTTAACAATAATTTTTTATACCATGCACGGCATATTTTTGTCATATGATCTTTCAATTTATTAGGTATATTATAAAAAATTTTCATTTATATTATAATTTTAGAATGTTAACGTACAATATATAGAATATTGGTGATACAATATGCCATCTTTAGAGATTTGAATTATAGCCTTAAAATGAATAAATTATTTAAATATTTTATAGTTTATTTTGTAGATCTTTTTTTTTATATTAGTTATACTTGTATATTTTATATGATTTCTACAATATAAGAAATATTAAATTTAGACATGACCATATATCAATATTTTATTAATTGACGTATGATCAATACATAAACTTTCACAATTTATTATATTATTATATCAATTATGTTACATTATTGTTAAAATGTGAATCAATTCAATATTATAGAATATTGGTGATTTGATTTGACTACATTAGTGATCTGAAATATAGCCTAAAAATGAACAAAATCTTTGAAATATTTTAGAGTTTAGTAAATAGCATGCTATATACATCATTAACTTATATACTTGTAACATTAAATTATATTTTTTAGAGTTTAGTAAATTGCAGATTGACTACATTTAGGATTATGGTGAAGATTGAATTGGTAGGTTATTAGCTATTTTGTTATAGGATGTAAACTGAAATACATTGGAATTGTTTTTTTTTTCCCCTATTTGACTTAATTGAAAGAATCCCTTCATCATCATATATGTTTTATAACAAGTAGTAGTAACAAACTTCTTTGGACCCAAAGTCGAGTTGTAATTTTTTATTAAATTTGTAATACTATGTGAAACATTTTATTTAAATAAGCATTGAATTAATCTTCTAACAATTTTAATAATATAGCATGTATAGTCGCAAACTATATAATATAAATATCATATAAAATAGCTCAAAACTCAAAATCATAATCCATGATATTAAATACCATAACACAACTCCTCACTTAGCAAAAGCACAAAAAAACAAATTACAAAACTAATATTAAGAAACAATATTATTGAAAGAGATTCTTTTGGTTCACATTTTCTCCCTTTTTATCTCGACAATCCTCTTTGTTGTTGATTGCATATCTTCAACTCTTTCTTCGGTCATTGCCGTGAAATTCCTTTTAATCGGAGTTATTGAGCTACTATCGTCAACAATTGATTCAACTTCCTATGATAATTAAACACTTGTTATTATTCAAACAATCTTAAAATGGCATATTAAGGTATATCGATTTTAAATTTAATAATTAAAAAAAATCTTAAAATGGCATTGATATACAAACCACTAAAACATCAGTTCACCTTATCATGATCATTGGAGATTGAAGTAGTCATTTCAGTTGTAGTTTGAATGTCGTTGCTGTTTGATATCGCCAGTCTTGATTCATTTCCGACTATGATCTTATTAAAAAAAATATATTGTAAAGATAAAGAACTCTTTATATACTGTTATATATCTAAACAATATATGTATGTCTACTAACCTTGTATTTGTCACAGAATTTAGATATCAATTTTGCATCATCACTCATCCTACTAACAGTATATGATCTACTGCCTTTCTTGATATTATATAAATCATTCACTTTAACGATGAAGAGATATGTCTTTTGTATAAAGAAATTCAATTCAGCTGGAAAAGTATCAACATCTTCCGACTGAAACATGATTATTATTTATTAATTTCTATTATTAATACAATCGTTTTCATCAATATTAAAAAAAATTAACATTCCAAAAATACCTTTGCTTGTTTTTCTCTTATCTCATTTGCAGAGACAACCAATTCCTTTCTAACTTGAGTATCGAATAATAGAAATGTAGCCTTCGCCTCAGCATCAATCACCTTAACAAAAATTTTGTACCTAAAGAATAATAATAATTTTTTCATAGGTTGTTTTCATAATGTTATTATATAATGTGTATATAAATTTACCTTGGATATGCTATTTCAAATTTGGATTTGCACGTTTGACAAAACATTGACCCTTCTTCATCAGTACAAATGCTTTCAAAACACTTGTTGCATGAATTGTAGTACCATGGGTGATCCGGGTCTATGGCAACAATGGTTGCTATTGTAACAAAAGTCCCGCCCTATTAAAAGTATAATTTTTGTCATATGATATTTCCATTTATTATGGTATATTATAAAATATTTCAATTATATTTAACAATAATTTTTTGATACTATGCACTACGTATTTTTGTCATATGATCTTTCAATTTATTAGGTATATTATAAAAATATTTCATTTATATTAGAATTTTAGAATGTTAAGGTACAATATATAGAATATTGGTGATACAATATGCCAACTTTAGAGATTTGAATTATAAAAATTTAGTTGTGTTATAACCTTTTCCAACTTAGCAAGGTCACTTAGTGAGACTTTAGCATATGAATTTAGAAAGATATCTTCAGCGCTTTTCACTCCTTTATCAGCAACTTCAGTTAGCATATTTGAACTTTCGCCTTTGGCTTCTTTCATCCTACCATTTAATCAATAAAAGCAACTTAATTGGAATTTTATGAATAAAATTGTCTTATTTATATGATTATAATACAACTTCATAAACAAAATAAACAATTAGTATTTAATATTACCTTTCTTTAAATGCATGAATTTCTGGAATGTCTGCATTGATTAGCAATCTTGACGTGAACATTGCATTAGTGACACTAATTGAGCCTATTACACAAATATAACCGACGCATTAATTTTTCCATAATTATTAATTATGTAAAGTATCTATTATGAAAATTAATAGATCTAAATACTAAAAAAATATCATGGGTTATTAGCTTAAAAATATTTTTACCTTGCCATATCTTAATTTTTGCAAATCGAAGTACAATTGTGAACGTTTGATTTGTCTCATGTTTTGATATGTAGTCAGATACTTGTTGAGCATAAGTCTCCCATAACTTACATGTCAAATGGTTATTCCTGTATTTGAAAAAGTGTGTATTTTATTAATCAATTAATGGAATTAATAATTAAAGTTTTGACTTACTGATCATCGTATAGTTCCAAATTAATTGTTGTTTTATTTGCAACTTCAACAATACTATATTCAACCACCTCGCCAATGATATCTATCAAATCAAAGTTAATTGAAATGTCAAAAAAGCATTAACACTAATGTCATCATTTATTATATGAATCATATAAAGTACTCTTAATAGAAAAAATATGACATACCAATTAGAAAACTTGTATCACACTCATTTGATAAAATCTTATGAAATGATACAAAATTAATTTTGTATGGTGGTATTTGCACATCTTCACAAATTTTCAATGCTGAATACTTGGCAAAGTATATTTTGAATTTATGATCCGTAATCTTATAATCTCCTTTGTTGTTGAAAAGTTTAAAATTGCTCAGAGAGTATGTAGATCCTTCTGTAATTCTTGATCCAAATTGATTATAATTGTAATGTGCAATGGTTGCTTGAATTGTAGTTGACTGATAAGAAAATAAGTTTAAAATTGCATTGATTAGCAATCTTGACGTGAACATTGCATTAGTGACACTAATTGAGCCTATTACACAAATATAACCGACGCATTAATTTTTCCATAATTATTAATTATGTAAAGTATCTATTATGAAAATTAATAGATCTAAATACTAAAAAAATATCATGGGTTATTAGCTTAAAAATATTTTTACCTTGCCATATCTTAATTTTTGCAAATCGAAGTACAATTGTGAACGTTTGATTTGTCTCATGTTTTGATATGTAGTCAGATACTTGTTGAGCATAAGTCTCCCATAACTTACATGTCAAATGGTTATTCCTGTATTTGAAAAAGTGTGTATTTTATTAATCAATTAATGGAATTAATAATTAAAGTTTTGACTTACTGATCATCGTATAGTTCCAAATTAATTGTTGTTTTATTTGCAACTTCAACAATACTATATTCAACCACCTCGCCAATGATATCTATCAAATCAAAGTTAATTGAAATGTCAAAAAAGCATTAACACTAATGTCATCATTTATTATATGAATCATATAAAGTACTCTTAATAGAAAAAATATGACATACCAATTAGAAAACTTGTATCACACTCATTTGATAAAATCTTATGAAATGATACAAAATTAATTTTGTATGGTGGTATTTGCACATCTTCACAAATTTTCAATGCTGAATACTTGGCAAAGTATATTTTGAATTTATGATCCGTAATCTTATAATCTCCTTTGTTGTTGAAAAGTTTAAAATTGCTCAGAGAGTATGTAGATCCTTCTGTAATTCTTGATCCAAATTGATTATAATTGTAATGTGCAATGGTTGCTTGAATTGTAGTTGACTGATAAGAAAATAAATTTAAACACTTTCAATAAGTCAAAGTATAAAACACTGAAATATAGTATACTTATACCGTTTAATAATTTATGCAAAATAACCATATATGTATTAAAATATACCTCTTCATCCAATAAGAGCATATGTAAAGCTGTTCCTTTTCCACCATCTTCAATAGATTTCCATGCATAAATTACCTTAGCCTTAATAACAAACAATCCGGTTTCTTCTGTAATTTCCGAAAGCTTTTTAATTGGTAAGGCCATTCTTGTATTATGATTAAATGTGTTAATTCGATTTTTAAATGAGAGTTAATGCAATTTGGTAATTAATTGGTAAGGCTATATATATATTGAATTTGGTAATTGACGGTAATTGGTAAGGCTAGGCATAGACTTTATACTATAAAGTGGAAATTTGGTAACTGAATCAATTGGGTAATCATATAATTTGGTAATTAATAAATGGGATTGCTTCAGTTACCAAATTTATGAGTTATTTTGAGTGCGTCAATGGATTCTATGGAATACAATTTGGTAATAAATAAATTTGATTGCTTGTTTATAAATTGATTTGATTTGACCGGATTCTATGGTATACAATTTGGTAATAAATAAATTTGATTGCTTGTTTATAAATTGATTTGATTTGACCGGATTCTATGGTATACAATTTGGTAATCATATAATTTGGTAATTAATGCTGATTGACTCTTGACCGGATTCTCTAGTATAGGTTTGGTAATTAATTATTAATTTGGTAATTAATAATTAACTTGGTAATTTGAGTCTAAGTACGACACGTGGCAAGCCAGCATTTTGAGCGGCAAAAAATTTACTCTAAGAACGACACGTGGCATAGATGCTTCTGTATTATATAATTTATATGATTTGAAAATAGGGAATTTGAATTTGGTATTTAAATTCAAGGATTGTAAATGACATCTTACTATTTGGAATTTGTAAATTTTAAAATTTAACCAATTTTACATTACTATTGAACTTTTATGTAGAATTGATTCGATTTCACATTTCCAAATTCAAGATTTATCAAACATAGTATTTGGGCCAATTTAAAATTTGTAAATGAATTTCAAGATGTCAAACATACCATAAGGAAATTTGATGTGATAACTTTAAAGTTTCGACATTTTTAAGTGGTAGATAAATATTTTTTTAATGCACGGGGTGATCTTAACCTTTCAACTTTTCACATGGTAGACAAGATGATGTTTTTTCGTTAGTTTACGCTATTTTTACCCGGTAGAAAATTTTTTTCCAAAAAAAAACGTCGCAATCATCCTGATTGGCCTTATATTTCTATATTTGATCGAAATAAATACTTAATTTAATAAAAAAACTTAACATTTTGCCTATGACGTGGAAAAAACTTGTCAGTTTAAGGTCACCACGCAGATTTAAAAAATATTTGCAGTTTTGAGCAATTATTATTTATTAATTGATCTTATTTGATATATGTTTTTTATACATAATGGAAAATATACTCAATTGAGATTTTTTTTATTTATCTTAATGCATATTTTCATAATATTGGGGGTAGTTGGCAAACGGCTGACAGCTGATTACACTGGCTAATTTGTATTACGAAAAGTATATAATGCAATACAAATTACAACTCGGGAATTTGTATAAACCCCTTTGTATGATGACAAAAATAAACTTTACAAGATGATTACAATGTAATAAGTAAAGTGAAGATTATTGTGTAACGATGAACGTCACCCGGAAACTTGATACAAACCGAAGGCGTGTGCTCACTATCCTTTTGTGATATTTCCCCCACAAAGGTACTTGGGTTGTTGTTTGGATATTCACAACGAGATACAATCGATTACAACACAACCTTAGTACTTAGGTTGTATTATGCAATAACAATGTGTTTAGAGAAATTATGAGAATTGTATCACTTGAACAAAAGTTAATTACTCTCTTGATCAAGCTTAAGAACAAATGAGAGAGAAGAATAGAGTATTCAGAAATTGCTAGTGCAAAGTGCAAGAACTCAAACACCCAAGGACCTCTATTTATACTAATAGAGGTACCTTAGCCTTAATCACCCAATTGATTATGATTCAATGCAATCATAATCAATATTGCTAATGAATTAGCATTATACTCCCTCTTAATCTCAGAAATTATGAGAATTAAGAGAGGATCCTAGGCATTAAACACAAAGAAAACGGGAAGAAAAGCAACGGTCACTTCCAGAGGGCAATCGCCGAGTCGGCGACGAGCCCACAAAAGTGGGCGCCGACTCGGCGCCAAGTCACTGACCAAACAGTGAGTTTCCAGTAGCCTAGCGCCGAGTCGGCGACGAGGCTACACAAGGTAGCGCCGACTCGGCGCATGCCTTCTGCCCACTTTTTCACTCTTTTCCTTGTGTTATCTTAAAACACCTATTTGGACCCCGTAAATTAATACGTATATTGTCCCACTATTATTATAGCTTTAATCGATATATTACGGACTTAAACTGTCCCACTACCTTAGTAGTACTTAGTGATTAAAATACTCAGGATTATTATGTAGTATATATTATTATACACTAAATGTCCAACAATCCTCCCCCTTTTTGGGTATAATAAGCCTCTCATTTACCAAAACTCATAATACATTTCATGCATCAACGCTAATATCCCTACGGATTGAATTAACGCCTAGTACAACACACTTAACAAGTGATCGAGCCAGAGTTGATTTCCATAAGGAATTGAATCAATCGACTCATCCAGCCACTTGAAGATGTAGTACACATAAAACAAATAACACAAAGTTATTAACTTGACACATTATAAGGCCGTGTCCGTATCTTATTCATAAGTTTATCATAGTCATTATGCCAATCTTGACTACTTGAAGCGGCCACACTTCAAACTTATATAGGTAGGTTCTCATTACGTATAAAACATATCCCCGTGACGTGGATATAACACCAAGAGCTCTTCAACTCTTGATCTTGAGAACTTTCAAGACGACTACCTTATTCCATCACGGTACAAAGCAACGATGGGTCATGCAAGAGTTGCTTTAACAAAAACCAAGAGGACTTTACCACATTGAATTCAGACACGATGTTACTCATGCGTGAATTGGGCTTTCCCAAATGATTTTACTGACATAAACCGATCTCAATTGAGGCTTTCTCAATTGAGTCTCTATTCATGGCTTTCGTAAACGAATCCGCCACATTGAACTTAGTGTTCACATAGTCAAAAGTTATGACCCCGTTAATGATAAGTCCTTGCACAAGGGTATGCCTTAGAGCAATATGACGAGACTTACCATTATACACTTGACTATAAGCTCTACCTAAAGCCGTCATGCAATCCGCATGAATTGCCACCGGTGAAATTGGCTTAGGTAACAAAGGTATCTCAAACATGAGATTCCTCAACCACTCAGCTTCACTTGCTGCTGAAGCTAAAGCGATAAACTCAGCTTCTCTTACTCCGTTTAGGAATAGGATCAACTAAATCAAGTTCATCTATTTGTTGACTTTCATCAACATCTAGAAGTGAACTTTGTTGACTATCATCAACACTTTCATTGGTACAACTTTGTAGATTTCTTTGTCTACTCAATGATGAAAATCTATTTTCATAAAAAATGGCATCTCTTGACTCTATAATCGAATGAATCGATATATAGTCATTTTGTTCTATAACATAGAACCTATAGGTTTTGCTATGAATAGCATAGCCTATAAAAATGCACTCAAGCCCACGTTCACCGAGCTTCTTTTTCTTGTTGCCGGGCACTCTTACAATGGCCCTACAACCCCAAACCTTAAGATAACTTAAGTTTGGTTTCTTTTTGTACCAAAGTTCATAAGGAGTTTCCTTATTCGTTCTCATTGGAACTCGGTTAAGAATGTGACAAGCCGTCAACATTGCTTCACCCCAAAATCCATCACTCAAACCCGAGTAGGATAACATGGAATTAACCATCTCTTGTAGAGTACGGTTTTTCCTCTCCGCCACACCATAGATTGTGGTGCATAACCGGCGGTTGTTTCATGAATAATACCCATTAGAATTGAAATAAAGCGGATCATAATATTCACCTCCTTTATCGGTTCTTAACCTTTTAAGTTTACTACCAATTTGTATTTCTACTTCTTGTTTGTAAATCTTAAAATGTTCAAGAGCCTCATCTTTTGAATGCAAAAGATAAACATAAAAAAACTTTGAGAAATCATCAATAAAAGTTATGACATACTTTTTGTTTCCCAAAGACGGTGTACTATGAAAATCACAAAGATCACTATGGATTAACTCCAAAATTTCGGTTTTTCTTTCAACACTTTTAAAAGGTGTTCTAGTGATCTTAGTTAACATGCACGTTTTGCAATTTTTAGACATTTTATTGCACATCAGAATTAAATCATGTTTAGACATAAACAAAACTTTATCAAAATTTACGTGTCCTAGTCTAACATGCCATAAGTAATGTAAATCATCATTCTCATTCATAGAAGAAACATTGCAAATAGCATTCTTATTCAAATCTAAAGAAAGCTTAAACAAACTATTACATAAATAAGCACGCCCAATAAACAAATTGTTTTTAGAGATAATACACCTATCGGCTTCAAACACTAGTTTGTAGCCCAATCGATTCAAAATAGGACCCGAGACTAAATTTCTACCTATTTCGGGTGTGAAATACACATCTCTTAATACTAAAAGATTCCCCGAAGTAAACAATAATTCAACTTGTCCTTTGCCTTGGACCTTGATAGGTGCATTGTTTCCCATGTAGAGATGCTCCCCATCAACAACCTTGTTAAAGGTTTTGAACCATTGCGTAGAATTACATACATGTCTCGATGCCCCCGAATCGATCCACCAAGCCAAGGAATCATCCTTGTGTGGGTGGTCCCTTGCTAGTTGAAGCTTGACCATTCCTCTTGGCTTTCTTTTGCTTGTTCTTTAGAACGAAGCAATTCTTCCTTCGGTGCCCGGGCTTTCCACATTCCCAACATACCTTTTCGGCATTGGGATTAGTAGCTTTCCCCTTAGAAGAGTCATTCCTCTTCCTCTTATCTCCGGGACGGGATTGTGGTTTCCCTTCCCCAACCATGTTAATTGTTGGTACATTAGGATTATCATCCTTCCGGTTCTCATGAACCCGAATGCTAGACTCGACAATTATGTGTTGTCCAAGGTCGGAGAGTGTAATCTCCTCCCTTTTATGCTTAAGAGCATGTCTAACATCCCTCCATGAAGGAGGCAATTTGTCTATTATGCTTGAAACCAAAAACACTTCATCAATTTCAATTTTATGTAATTTAAGGTTAGCATGCATTCTTTGCAATTCATGAAATTGATCAATGATTGGGCGATCTTCTACCATTTTGTATGAATTGAAATTACTTACTAGGAATTTCTTGGAGCTAGCATCCTCCGCCATGTATTTGTTTTCAAGAGCATCCCATAACTCCTTAGCGGACTCATGGTATTGGTAGATGTCAAATAATGCATCTTGCATTCCATTGAGGATGTGTCCCCGGCAAATGAAATCGTCATTTTCCCATTTTGAACGTTTGCGATTTTGTTCAAGAATCTCCGTTTCCGGAATCACCGTTTCCGGATCATCCGACTTAGCAACTTCCGGTTTGGGTGAGCTTATAACATAAGCCACATTGAGAGTTGTGAGCATGAACATCATTTTCTTTTGCCAACGTCTAAAGTCGACGCCGACAAACTTTTCTAACTTGGCAAAGTTAGATGTAAAGTCCTTCATTGATGCCATCGGTGAAGGTATCACAAAAGATTATTACGAAAAGTATATAATGCAATACAAATTACAACTCGGGAATTTGTATAAACCCCTTTGTATGATGACAAAAATAAACTTTACAAGATGATTACAATGTAACAAGTAAAGTGAAGATTATTGTGTAACGATGAACGTCACCCGGAAACTTGATACAAACCGAAGGCGTGTGCTCACTATCCTTTTGTGATATTTCCCCCACAAAGGTACTTGGGTTGTTGTTTGGAAATTCACAACGAGATACAATCGATTACAACACAACCTTAGTACTTAGGTTGTATTATGCAATAACAATGTGTTTAGAGAAATTATGAGAATTGTATCACTTGAACAAAAGTTAATTACTCTCTTGATCAAGCTTAAGAACAAATGAGAGAGAAGAATAGAGTATTCAGAAATTGCTAGTGCAAAGTGCAAGAACTCAAACACCCAAGGACCTCTATTTATACTAATAGAGGTACCTTAGCCTTAATCACCCAATTGATTATGATTCAATGCAATCATAATCAATATTGCTAATGAATTAGCATTATACTCCCTCTTAATCTCAGAAATTATGAGAATTAAGAGAGGATCCTAGGCATTAAACACAAAGAAAACGGGAAGAAAAGCAACGGTCACTTCTAGAGGGCAATCGCCGAGTCGGCGACGAGCCCACAAAAGTGGGCGCCGACTCGGCGCCAAGTCACTGACCAAACAGTGAGTTTCCAGTAGCCTAGCGCCGAGTCGGCGACGAGGCTACACAAGGTAGCGCCGACTCGGCGCATGCCTTCTGCCCACTTTTTCCCTCTTTTCCTTGTGTTATCTTAAAACACCTATTTGGACCCCGTAAATTAATACGTATATTGTCCCACTATTATTATAGCTTTAATCGATATATTACGGACTTAAACTGTCCCACTACCTTAGTAGTACTTAGTGATTAAAATACTCAGGATTATTATGTAGTATATATTATTATACACTAAATGTCCAACAATTTGACTAGTTGATTTTATTAACTAGTTTAACCAACTAATTTTAAACCCGCTGCTATGATTAGGTTGCTCAAAAACAACTCATTAATAACTATATATTGTTTAAACCAACTAATTTACCAACATTAGCATTAGCTGGTTAATCACCCAACCCTCTAAATGTACCAAAATAAGCTAAAATTGTCCAATAAGCTGTTTTGTCAAACATCCCAATTAACGTTTTGGAAAATTTACTTTTAAACATACAAACTTTGACCCATTTTCTTTTAAACATACAAACTTTCGTTTATTATTTAAACATACGAACTTTGGGGGGTATATTCCCAAAAAGATATGGATGACTTGTAACCGGATGAACCGGTTACTTCTTCACCATCTTCATCTTCACCATCTTCATCTTCACCATTTCATCTTCTCATCTTCACCATCTTCATCTTCACCATTATCAACCCACAAAAAAAAAAAAAAAAAAAAAAAAAAAAAAATCTGGTTCTATTTTCAGTTACAAACGTTTCAAATTGTGAAAGGTTGCAGCTTTAATTACAGGAAAGCAATAATAATAGCACTGAATGATAATGGTATGAGTATTTATTGATTCAGAATCAGAGTTTTTGTGGGGAAAATTTTTTGGGTTCTTCTTTTTAGTTAAAATCAATTCTCACTAAAAAATGAAAACCCAAAAACTAAATTGCTAAATTGCTGAAAATCCTTTGATTAATTCAAACCCAAAAACAAATTGAACCCTAATTCAACCCAAATGAAGAACAAATCAACAAATTGAAGAACAAGCCATTCCATTCTTTATCTTCAACCCTAATTCAACCCAAATGAAGAACAAATCAACAAATTTTTAGAGATTTAAAATGGGTAATTGCTCAAATTTGTACTAATCTCGAATAGAGATATGTTTTTTATAAGATCCAGCAACCATCCCACTAAAATCAACCCAAATTGAAAACAAATCTGAAATTTTAAAAAATCTGGAATTTGTATTAATTTTTAGAGATTTGAAGCCATTGAAGAAGAAGCTTGAAGAAGAAGAACAGTCTGATCATATTCTGGTATGTTAATAAAACAAACCCTAATTCAACCCAGAAGAAGCCATTGAAGCCATTGAAGAAGAAGCTTGAAGAAGAAGAACAACAGCTTGCCTTCAACATTTGAGAGGGTAACCGGTTAAAAAGGGTTAAAAAAGCTTCAAAAAACCGGCTATATCTTTTTGGGAATATACCCCCCAAAGTTCGTATGTTTAAATAATAAACGAAAGTTTGTATGTTTAAAAGAAAATGGGTCAAAGTTTGTATGTTTAAAAGTAAATTTTCCTAACTTTTTAGAATTTTTCCATATGAAATTAAAGATATTGAAGATAAACATTATGTATTGAATAGCGTGAAAAACAAAAATATAACAACTACTCCAATGAAAAACAAAGAAAGTAGTAATATTAGTATGCAAACTCGTACAATTAGTAAATAAAGTGTATATTTCCAATATTTTCAATATAAGTAAACAAAAATTATAATTTTTTTCTCCCCGGTATTGCTAGCCTTATTATGTTAGATAGGACTTAGGAGTATATTTTAGAATAATATCAAACACATGTATATTAGTTGAAAATGTGTGTTTTAGAATATTAATATCAAACACGTGTACTCCCTCCTATTCATCTTAGGTATTAGGAATAGTATATAATATCAATATAAATTACAATTGAGAATTTTTATAAACCCCTTTGTTGATGGCAAAATAAAATTACAATAACTATGCTAAGAACAATGAAGATATGTTTGTAACGACAACCGTTACCCGGAAACTTGATACAAGTTGTAGGCGTGTGCTTACTATCCTTTTGTGATATTTCCCCCACAAAGGTACTTGGGTTGATGAACGGAAATTCACAACGAGATACAAACAACTACGATATACCTTTAGTACTTAGGGTATATTACTTAATAGCAATGTGTTTAGAATTATGAGCAATGGAAAGCAATACAAGAGTTAATTACTCTCTTGAATTAGCAAAGACAAATGAGAGAAAGGAGAGTAGAATTTCAGAAATTTTGGTGTGTATAACTCAATGCCAAAGGTCTCTATTTATACTACAAGAGTATATAAGAGGAGCCTTGGTCATTAATCACCTTTGATGATCATATTCATGATCATAATATCAATTGTAATAATACTAGGCATTCATGAGTATTATGCACCATTATACCCATAATAATCTCAGAAATAATGAGAATTAGTGATAGTATCCTAAGCATTAACTCAAGAAAAACGGGAAGAAACCAACGGTCACTTTTCAGCAGCTATCGCCGAGTCGGCGGTCAGCCCATCACCAAGGAACGCCGACTCGGCGGTTCCTTCTGGACAAAATCTCACTTTCCAGAAGCCAAAGCCGAGTCGGCTTTAGCTCCACCAAAGGGACAGCCGAGTCGGCTTTATAGGCTGACTTGGTTTTCCCTTTATAATTGTTTTGTCCTATCTTTTAATGCCTTTTTTTACCTAGTATATTAATACGTATTGTCCCACTACTTTAGTAGTACTTAGTGATTATAATTACAGATTATTAGACACTAAATGTTCAACAATCCTCCCCCATTTTGGGTATAATAAGCCTCTCATTTACCAAAACTCATAATGCATTTCATGCATCAACGCTAATATCCCTTTGGATTGAGTTAACGCCTAGTACAACACACTTAACAAGTGATCGAGCCAGAATTGATTTCCATAAGGAATTGAATCAAATGACCCTTCCAACCACTTAAAGATGTACTAAACACAAAACAAATAATACAAAGTTATTAACCTGACACACTATAAGGCCGTGTCCGTATCTTATTCATAAGTCTATCATAGTCATTATGCCAATCTTGACTACTTGAAGCGGCCACACTTCAAACTTATATAGGTAGGTTCTCAGTACGTATAAAACATATCCCCGTGACTTGGATATAACACCAAGGGCTCTTCAACCCTTGATCTTGAGAACTTTCAAAAACGACTACCTTTTCCATCACGGTACAAAGCAACGATGGGTCACTAAACGTGTTGCTTTACAAAAATCAAGCGGACTTTACTACATTGAATTCAGACACGATGTTACTCATGCGTGAATTGGGCCTTCCCAAATGATTTTATAAACATAAACCGATTTCAACTGAAGCTTTTTCAATCGAATCTCTATTCATGGCTTTCGTAAACGAATCCGCCACATTGAACTTAGTGTACACATAATCAAAAGTTATGACCCCGTTAATGATAAGTCCTTGCACTAGGCTATGCCTCAGGGCAATATGACGAGACTTACCGTTATATACTTGACTATAAGCTCTACCTAAAGCCGTCATGCAATCCGCATGTATTGCCACCGGTGAAATTGGCTTAGGTAACAAAGGTATCTCAAACATGAGATTCCTTAACCATTCCGCTTCACTAGCTGCTGAAGCAAGAGCTATAAACTCAGCTGACATAGTAGAATCAGCTATACATGTTTGTTTCTTAGAGGACCAAGAAACGGCACCTCCCCAATAAACAAACACCCATCCACTAGTAGAAGAGTTATCCTCTTCGTTATTGATCCAACTAGCATCGGAATAACCTTCTAGGATAGGAGGTTCTTCGCTATATGCAATACCATAATCCTTGGTACGCAACAAGTATCTTAATACTCTTCTTATCGCCATCCAATGATGGGGACCTGGGTTACTAGTAAACCTACTAAGTTTACCAACCGCAAATGCTATGTCAGGCCTAGTACTAGTCATAGCATACATCAAAGATCCTATGACCTTTGAAAACTCCAATTGAGAAATTGGTTGACCGGTATGTTTAGCAAATTTCATACCCGGTTCCATGGGAGTAGAGAACGATGCTTTATCAAGCATATTAAACCGCTTAAGTATCTTCTCAATATAGTGAGCTTGACTTAACTTAATACGATTGCCTTGTCTCATGATCTTAATACCTAAGATCACATCGGCCTCCCCCATATCCTTCATCTGGAAGGATCTAGACAAAAAATTTTTTGTCTCTTGAACTTGTACTAAACTATTACCAAAAATAAGCATGTCATCGACATATAGACAAATGATTACGCCATTACCATGGCTATCAAACTTGCTATAAACACACTGATCGGCTTGATTCAATTTGAATCCAAAAGACAATATTGTTTCATCAATTTGAAAGTTCGTATTATTCTTGGGAAATAAGTGAAAGGTCGTATTATTCAGGGTAATTTTTCCAAATTAAAATGAGGGTGAAGAAGAATGTAGACTATTTGTGTTTAGGTCTCAGGGTTGTCTAGAGTAATGTGTAGAACTCCTTTATAGTAGGAGATGATTGCTAATAATTGACAACAAAAGATATTAAAGAGAGTTAAATGTGTGGAGGATAATAAAAGAAAGTAGTTTTTACATTTCTATAAATAAAAATTATAGTAAAACAAAAAAATTAATTAAAAAGTAAAAGAAATAATTACCCAGAATAATTAAACTTTTTACTAATTTCTCCATAATAATCCATACTTTTGACTAAACATGATTAATATCCCAATTATAAAAAGTGTTTGACAAAAATACACCAAAATAACCTCTAACCTATACAATAAGTGAGTTTGCATAAAAAATAAAATTTTATCATTATTCTCTCTCTCTCAAAAAAAATTATCATTATTAAATTTACTGACAAGTATGTGTCATTTGAGAAATTAAAATGTTAAGAAATAAATTTTACATTATAGTTAAATCTCATTTCACTCAGAATAGTTGTATACATTACATTGTTTTATTTGCATCATACTTCGCTTTGTGCGCGTAGATGATCATGAAAATTTAGTTATAGATATAATCATATAACATAAATATTTATGTAAAATTATTTGATAAAAGTAAAAAAATAATATGTTTGTCATAAAAAAATATAAATGACTTGCATAAAGTTAGTCACAACTCACAGCCTAAATCATATCAGACATTTAGACTTATGCATTGCATTTAAGTAACCAATTTCAATAGTGTAAATGAAAAAATCCTCATAAAAGTATATTACATTTTAACTAACCTCCCTGCCTTAGGGTCTAGTTGCTTTTAACACGTTTTGTTTTTTCTTTTTGTATAATTATCGTGATTTACTTTATTTTTATTTTTATTTTCTTTTTTCTCATCATATTATCTTTTTTGGTTAGATCTAGCTTCTACTCGTGCTGTCTTTTCTTGCTAATAGTTGCACTCTTAGCACTCATATCCACCTTTTGCAGGGCTATGACTGTTTGAGGGTAAAATCGACCGCTTTTCTCTAGTCATCCCTGTGAAGTGAGTACGGATATGAATTGTCCGTCACATTACCTCACCCAGACCCTGCTTTCGTGCGGGATATTGGGTATGATGATGATGATGGTACTCATTTAATAAATAAAATTGATCAGATTTTTAAATAAATGAAAAAAATTATAAAATAAAATCTATGATTTTCTAATACATTAAATGATGTGACCTAAAAAGTATAAAATCAATCAATATGGATAATTTTGTAAAAATAGAGAGAAAGTAATAAAGTCAAAGATATAAATATTATTCATAAAAACAATGACATTATCATTAAGTTTTGGAGGAAAAAATTTTGTTGATGTTGTAACAAGTCATCATCATCATCATACAAGTGTATCCCACTCATAAAAAACTATGGTCAGGTCTAAGGAGGGAAGAACGACGACAACTCATACCCATAAAGGAGAGTGTGGTCAAAGAGTCCCCCGACTCGAGAGACGAGAGAGGTCTTCCAAGAGAGATATAAAACTAGCAACTTACACATAGAGTTAGTAAAAAACGTGCAAAAAGCTAAAAAAAAGATAAAAGTAAAGAAGGAGGTAAAGAGCGATAATTAACAACAAAGAATAATAACGAACAATGGGTTTTGGTGATCTAAGACGTGGTTAAGGCGCATCCATCTACCCCTATCCCCGGTCAAGTCCTTGGAGAGGTGAAGTTCATGCAAGTCCCTTATAATATGTTCCTCCCACGTTCTCTTAGGTTTTCCTCGACTTATCTTACCCTCCACTATGATGCATTCGATTCTTCTTATTGGGGCATCTTGTGTCCTTCTCTACACATGCCCAAAACATCTTTATCTGTTTTCCCGCATCTTTGCGGAGAGAGATGCATCTTTGTAACACGTAAGCAATATCAAATAGTCACTACAACATAATTTGCTTTCAGTGGGATATATTTAGCGACATTTAATTTCAAATTTCTTGTAGAGTATATAGAGGATTTAGTGACATTTATTAGAGTCTTTAGCAGCATATTAAAAAGTCACACTAAAGCTTTTAGCGACATAAGATCTGGTGACATTTTTCACAAATGCCACTATAGACTATAGTGACAATTACATATGCCACTAAAGACCAAATTAAGTGTCGCTAAATCACTTTATGGTGGAACTTAAAATAAAAACCAATAATTATTACTCTAAAAATATGAATCAGTGGCATTTTTTTTATTGCCACTAAATCCAATGTCGCAAAAAGCTAAATTTGTTATAGTGAGTGATGATGTCAACATGTTTTGCTTTAATAATAATCATAGATAAATTTAATAGAGGTGTTCATTCGAGTTATCGGGTTGATTTCAAGTTAGTTGAAATCGTGTTTTGTGTTCATATTGTGTTTTACATAATTGCATTTAGCGGTGCAAGGTCCCTTCAACTACATTCGTGTCAATCAATTAGCTAGGGTAAAATAAGCAAAGTTCTCAGGTTTATTAAATAAAATTTGAAGAGCAAATGAATTTGTAATTCAATAAAATTTAGCGGTACAAGTGTCACTACACAAATGCTTTTTAAAAACACTTTACCAAGTGTCACTAATAGTTGTTTTGGAACTCTATCTCTTCATCTTCCCTAATGCAATTTAAATTGTCAATGACGAGTTTTATTTAAAGTGGTTTTAATTGTAATAGAATACTTGATATTTACATAAACTCAACAAATTCATATTTATACTAATATTAATAATGTTGTTTTTAGCTTTATAAGAGAATATAACTCATAAATTGATTTAAGGCTAATCAATGTTAAGAAATTTTTTTTAACCACTTACTTCACATTCCTAATGCAATGCACTATAAATTGAGAGTTTACAAAAGAAGACTAATAAAGTTAAAGTAGTATACATTGAAACTAACTCATGCAATCTAATTTTAACTTATAAATATACAATAAAAGAGTCATCATATATGGTATAATTGTAGATTCTTCAACTTCTACTATTTTTAATGGTCATCAAAAACATATATTCACAAATTTACGTATCCCTTTTCAAGATATAATTCTAGCATCTAATTTAAGAGGTAATATCCAATCATACTACTATTCAACTATATATATATATATATATATATCAGTATATCACTATGCATGATAACATCATTAGCACTTTAATTAAGTATTACTTCTATTATGTATTATGATTACACTTAATATAAATTTGCTAATGCTTAATTAATAATTATCTTGCATTATCATGAAATGGTGAAAGATTTTAAATGAGGACTTTGTTAAATTTTGTAAAAGGTCCTACATATTAGTAGACAAAACAATCATACAATATATTAATTTTAATGTATAGTGATAAAAAAGTCAAGTGGATATGAGAGTGACAAGTGTAATTTTTTTATTGGACAATATTTTTGGCAGGAGTATTTATGGCCATGGATGTTTAAATATAGCATGATTATTTATGATCAAGGATTCTTAATGTTTAGTATAGTAATTATATGACCAGGAATCTTTTCCTAAATACGGCAGGAGTACACTTGACCATGAATTTTTAATGTTTAGTATAGTAATTGTATGACAATATGGCAATAATAACAATGAGATCAGAGATTTTGACCAATAAATTTTTTATTTATGGCGATAATAATATAGTGATTAATTTATTTATGACCAGGAATTTTGACAACTGAGACAAAATTTCTATAAATTTAAAACGGCAGGATTTTGAAATATGTCATCATACCGAGAATGTAGTATATAAAGAGGTGTTTCAAAACTTAAACTCTTTATTAACAACCTATTTTGTGTTTTTTATATTTAATTCTTTTTCTAATTACAATGTATGTATGTAAATAGTTTATAACGCACCTTCATTTAATAATATTTTCGTTCGTATAAAATTTCACTAAAATACCAACGTATTAAAAAATCCGTGCATTGCACGAGTTTCTATCCTAGTTTATAATAAACAAAGGTAAACATACACCGTGCATTGCACGGGTATAATCCTAGTACAATATACTAATTTACAAACATTTTATGACATGTGTCACTATTACAATACATTTTACAATGAAGAGTTTAATTAATTTAAAGTGTTTGTAATTGTAAATATATAATAATAATAATAATAATAATAATAATAATAATAATAATAATAATAATAATAATAATATTATAATAATAGTAATAATAATAATAATAATAATATAATAATAATAATAATAATAATAATAATAATAATAATAATAATTAGTGATGACATAAACTCTACAAATTCATACTAATATTAAGATATGAATATTAATCTAACCCACAAATTCCTGTAAGTCTAATTAATATAAGGTAATTATTTTTAACCTTTCCCTTCATATTCCCAAATGCAATGCACTTTAAAGTGAGAGTTTACTAGAGAAGGTGACAACTTTAAAAAATAAAGTTAAGAGTAGTATATGTAATTTTATCCATAGTATATAGGGAAAATTACTTTTAAAACTCCCAACTATTCGTGGTTTAAATATAAAACTCCCAACTATTGATTATTATTCAAAACTCCCAACTTTAGGCCCATTTTAAATTTAAAGCACCGATGTAATTTTATAACCTGTTTAACCGGTCATCATATTGTTAAAATGGGAGGGTACGTGAAGAGTCGTGTAAGGTCAAAGGGGTAAGGTGATTGATAAATACAATTGGATCCCACTACTTCTCAACTAAAACCAATTTATCCCGTTATAAGTCATATTGGACTTTAAATATAAAATGGGTCTAAAGTTGGGAGTTTTAAATATTAATCAATTGTTGGGAGTTTTATATTTAAACTGCGAATAATTGGGAGTTTTTAATGTAATTTTCCCTAGTATATAATATGCAAACAAAACATACTTGTAGCAACATTGTATGGTACGATTGAATATTTTTCAATTACTACTACTTTCAATCATTATCAAGAACATACTATGTTATACCAACATCATTATCATCATCATACCCGTTTATCGCTCATAGGAACTATAATCAGGGTATAGGGAGGGACGGAAGGTGGCAACTCATACCCATAAAGAAGAGTGCGGCTAAAAAGTTCCTCGGCAGTTTCAGTATACAATAAAAGAGTCATCATATATGGTATAATTGTAGATTCTTCAACTTCTACTATTTTTAATGGTCATCAAAAACATATATTCACAAATTTACGTATCCCTTTTCAAGATATAATTCTAGCATCTAATTTAAGAGGTAATATCCAATCATACTACTATTCAACTATATATATATATATATATATATATATATATATATATATATATATATATATATATATATATATATATATATATATATATATATATATATATATATATATATATATATATATATATATATATATCAGTATATCACTATGCATGATAACATCATTAGCACTTTAATTAAGTATTACTTCTATTATGTATTATGATTACACTTAATATAAATTTGCTAATGCTTAATTAATAATTATCTTGCATTATCATGAAATGGTGAAAGATTTTAAATGAGGACTTTGTTAAATTTTGTAAAAGGTCCTACATATTAGTAGACAAAACAATTTATAATAAACAAAGGTAAACATACACCGTGCATTGCACGGGTATAATCCTAGTACAATATACTAATTTACAAACATTTTATGACATGTGTCACTGTTACAATACATTTTACAATGAAGAGTTTAATTAATTTAAAGTGTTTGTAATTGTAAATATATTATAATAATAATAATAATAATAATAATAATAATAATAATAATAATAATATTATAATAATAGTAATAATAATAATAATAATAATAATAATATAATAATAATAATAATAATAATAATAATAATAATAATAATTAGTGATGACATAAACTCTACAAATTCATACTAATATTAAGATATGAATATTAATCTAACCCACAAATTCCTGTAAGTCTAATTAATATAAGGTAATTATTTTTAACCTTTCCCTTCATATTCCCAAATGCAATGCACTTTAAAGTGAGAGTTTACTAGAGAAGGTGACAACTTTAAAAAATAAAGTTAAGAGTAGTATATGTAATTTTATCCATAGTATATAATATGCAAACAAAACATACTTGTAGCAACATTGTATGGTACGATTGAATATTTTTCAATTACTACTACTTTCAATCATTATCAAGAACATACTATGTTATACCAACATCATTATCATCATCATACCCGTTTATCGCTCATAGGAACTATAATCAGGGTATAGGGAGGGACGGAAGGTGGCAAGTGGCAACTCATACCCATAAAGGAGAGTGCGGCTAAAAAGTTCCTCGGCAGTTTCAGTATACCCTTTCGAGTTCCGACTATAATAACTAATCATAATATCTTTTCAAGTGTATTACTATAATAACATCATAAGCTTTATATATATTATGATTACATTTAGTATAAAATATATTGCTAATGCTTAAGCCTTACTCGATAATTATCATTCATGCATATCTAAGAAGTGGTAAAAGGTGTTATATGAAGATTTTGCTAAATTTTGTCAAATGCCCTACATGTTATGAACCTAAACAATCTATTAAAAAACATAAATAAACCTCAACCATACATAACACGGGTATAATCCTAGTCTACTTTAAGACTTAAAATCACTACTCTTTGGTTGTAAATTTATCTATTTTAACGCTTAAAAGGCCTGATGCTCATTCTTATATTTAATATGATAACTCAAAAAATATTTTTTAAAAAATTAATTTTTTTTTCAAAAAATTTATATTGTAGACCGGGGCGAGTAGGAATGATAACAATAATATTTTTAAAATTTATACTTATTTGTTCTTTATTGTACTCCCTCTTTGATGGAACAAATATGATTGATATGTGTCTTTCAAGAAAAAGAAAACCTCAATACTGAAAGTATTATTTACATTTACTTTTATACTTATGTGAGTGATTGAGAGTTTTGAAATTATATACTCTCTCCGTCCAACTCATTTTATAACAATTGCCACTATAGTCCATCGCACTTATTTTGCACAATTTTTTTTTTTAATAATAATCCAAACTTACTTCTAATCATATCCATTCATTTTAATCTCTTTTAATTGTGTCCACATAATTTATACTTATAATTCCTCCGTTTCATAATACTTGCTATATTTAACTCTTTTGTACAATTCAATTTACTATTATGTCGAATTATATATTAAGTTTAAGTTCCACCATAAAGTGATTTAACGACACTTAATTTGGTCTTTAGTGATTAATGTTGGCATTTGTGAGAAATGTCACTAGATCCTATGTTGCTAAAAACTTTAGTGTGACTTTTTAATATGCTGTTAAAGGCTCTAATAAACGTCACTAAATCCTCTATATACTGTTAGAAATGTGACTTTAATTTTATAAAAAACATATAAAATAAAGTTACAAGTTTGTAGTAGAAAACCAATTACATATGACAAGTTCAAACCTTTGCTAAACATACACCAAATGTAGATTACATCATCGGGAATCACGATACATCGAACAAAGTAACAAGAAGATTTTGTTGGATCTTGATATAAATTCTAGGCGAGATGCTCTTTCCTAAAACATCATTTCCTCCCTACTACGGTGCTTGGGAATCAACCGGAAATATGTTTTGAGATACAAAGAATTACACTAACTTCCGAGCACACGGAAATTAGAATGATGTAAGAGAAACTAAAGTGGAAGAAGATAATAAAATTACAAACGAGAATTTTAAGTCCTCGATGTAAAACGCTAGAGAAGAAAAGAAATCAGAAATTCCATGTGTGTTCTAGATCTCTAAAACAACACACAAGCATTCTATATTTATAGAATAGCTCACACCGGTTCATGAAGCAACATATTACTTCATGAAACACGAGGTTGATCCGTGAAACATGAGATCAATTCACGAACTCATGTCGCCTTTCACTCAACCCTTACACCCCAAATAACATGGCTAAAAGTAACCATAATAACTGTAGGAAGTTATTATATAACCATCAAAACAAACTAGAACAAAGCACGAAAAATTCCGGAAAAATCAAGCTACTCGCGGGCCGCGAGTTTGGTCACGGGCCGCGACCAACAGGTGAATTTTGTCCAGAAACTTTTCTTGCTTATTTCGCGAGCCGCGAACCAAATCACGAACCGTGACTTACATGTTTTGACTAAAACATATAATTTTCAACCTTGGGATATACTTAATTAATTTAATTAAATTATTTATTTAATTTAATTAATTAAATCATTTCCGATGTCCGCTATACACTCTAAATTCCAACAATCCTCCCCCATTTAGAGTGTATAATCCTTTCCTTCTTTTGCGATCCATTATCTCCAACCCATTTCATGCATCAATGCCAATGTTCGTACGAATTGAATTGACACCTAGTACCACGCATCTTTACAATTGATCATATCCCCTAATGTCCGTACGGATTGAATTAAGCAGATATATCCAACCAATTGAAGGAGTAGTACACACGAAATAATTCATTAATCTTACATCCTTGACACGTTAAAGGCCATGTGTCCATATCTATTCATAAGTTCATTGAAATCATAAGTATGCCCCTTGATTTCTTTAAGACGGCCAAATCTTGAACTTATATAGGTAGCTTCTCCCTAATATACCATGCTTTCGTGAATAAAGCACTCAATCTAGAGATCTTCATAACTCTAGAAATGGAGACTTCGAGGAACGACTCTACTACCGCGTTTGTCAACATCACGAATAAAGCAACTTAGGATCATTTAAGTGTTGCTTTCCAACATCTGATGAGCGATCAATCCTCATTGAATTCGAGACTAGATGTTTCTTCTAGCGTCGAATTGGGTTTCGCTCATGGTGTTGAAGAATGGGCATGTACCAATTTCATAAAACCATGAAATTCCTAGACTTTGTAAGAATACTTTGTCTAGCTTTGAACTTTGTTCACATAGTCAAGAAATGTGATCCCTTCTTTGATAAGCCCTAATTTTCGGCTTTGCCTCAATTAGATGTCATAGCATTATCAAAGTTACACTCGACTATCAATACTTTATACAAGCCACTTGTCAATCAAACTAGATTGTTTTTGTGCACAACTTTGGCTTAAAACATCACGGAGATGAGTATTTTAAACTATACCGTTTACATATTTGTCTAAATCTTGACAAATAACATTAATATCATAGTAGAATAAGTAAAAACTTTGTTTGTTCTTGGGTGATCAAAACTTGGTACCTCCCCCACATACACATATTTCGATCAATATAGAGAATGGCCAATTCACTACAGATCAAACTCATACTTGAGTACCTCTTCAAACTTGAAGAACTTCTACTATAAGATTAATTAAATCCATGGTACAACATAAACATTTTGGACTATTCAAATAATTTCCTAACAAAGGAACTTTAAGTTGTAAGTAAAACTTTACTTGACAACTATAAACAATTTGAATCTTGTATAAGTTAAAATTACATCCAATTTTATAATCTTTCCAAATATCTAGGAAATAATTACAATTGGAAGACATGAGGGTAAACTTGGACTTTACTTTAAGTATAATAAAATACTTATATTTCTTAGTCCTTAAACTTTTATGTTAAAATTAATTTAACATTTACCTCCCCCATTTCCTTCATAGAAGGAATATGACATATTACTTTGTCATCTTAACTTATACAATTATATTCCAAAATAAATATATCATAATTTATAAAAATTTATGATATAACATACCATATGAAAATACAAACAATTATTTAACCATTGTATTTTCGGTAAACTTATTGAAATAAATTCAATAATAAATTATCATATTAAGTATAATACCACTTAATAAATCTTGAACATTAATACATGCTCATCAATCTTCATATATAATATGAAAATCTATCTATAACATATTGTTATACTTGCATGGAGATTAAGTTACTAAACTTTAAACATTATTCCCATGATGAACACATCATTACTTACATTCTTTAAGAAAGCTTAAACTTATATGATACTTAAGTATCAAAACATAATCATGGGTAAACCTTCATATTAGAAATATGAATACAAGATATTAAAAACTTTTTACTTTGAAAACTTTAACAAAACCAAACTTCGTTAAAAACTTTCCTTAGTAAAACTAACTTATTTTCCTCTTTTAGAAATACATGCTTTATCAAAAGATTAGCAAGTCAATCTATTAAAGATCAAAATATCATAATCACTTATTTGTACAAATTAAACTTGTAGGTATTCAAACCTATCTATCATTGAAAATTAAATTTCCAAATAAATATTGCATCACTTTGTATTATAATCAAATATCATTGATATATAATATCTCTTGTTCTAATAATAGAACTCATAGTAGATGTTATAAATAACATAATCTATATAGATGCTTTCTTATTTTGAACCATTAATTCAAAATAAATATCCTTTGTACCAAAATGATTAAGATTTTTCTATAAAACAAATACTTTAAACCAAAGAAAACATTTAATATCAACTTTAACTTAAAAATTTAAATCCTTCTTTATTGTCACACCAAATATATTTGGCGTTATCCGACAACATAAGATACCTAAACATACCCATTAACCGGAATAAAACTTATTTAGTACTTTTCTCCAAAATAAATATTAGTATAAAATTTTACATATACTCATGCAAATAATGCATATCTTGAAAAATAATAACATATTATGGAATTTTACTTACCATAATAAAACTTAAAGCGTTGACACATACTCTAGATTAAGAGTAACATATGAATTTCAATTAATACATTAATCAATGTAATAATAAATAAATTCATATCTTGCTTTACTTAGCAAATCAACATTTATTCCATATAAGATTAAATCATCATATATATCTAAATGAACTAGACAAACTTGTCTTTATCATTTATTTGATATATAAAATCACTTATATAATCATTAAACTCTTTTATTTATTATGGAACTTATTAACCTCCATAACAAACAACTTTAATAAATAAAATTCCGAGTTTAAAATAATGTTGACAACTTTCAACCTTTATTTAATAACATTATTAGATTTTCAAATTCTTGTTTAATCATCACTTTTACATTAAAATTACTTTTAATTCCTTTGATGATAAACCTTTAAATTTATTCATGTCATAAACTTTGTACCCTTTTCCAATATTAATAAATTAATATAACCTTGGGTAAAAGTATACCTATGACAACCCCATATAAAAATTATATGTCCAAATTTAAACAACATTGGTAATAACCAATCAAAGAATATATCATAAAAACTAACTTGAATCATGCACAAACACATAGAAATAATTCTACACATGCATGAAACAAAAATACAACATGCACTTTTGTAAAGAACAACATTGCAATAATATACTATATACTTTAATTAACTTCATTGTTGATCAAACATGGATCATGCAACCTTTTTTAAAAAACAATTCACGATCAAAAGGTGAAACATACATCAATAACAAAGACATTATTGAACTTGGTCAAAGATAACCACACATAACCAACACATTACTTGTATGACAAAATTTATTTTGTCTTACGAAACATGCAAAGATCCAAAACTTAACATGTTAGTATGTTACTATAAAAGAACTATAAAATCAATTTTATCCAACTTGATAATAACACTTATCATCTTTTATAATAAAACAAGACATGATATATATAAAATAAGATATCCATGTCAAAACATGACCATGAAATTTATCATCTTATCATGCATAAAACAAAACTTGTAAACACAAAAGATAGCAAACATTATCCATCTTTGATGATAATTTTAATCATCATGAAAAATCATGGTAAATTACTTATACTTCCAACCATCAAATTTCTTTGATAAATAAAATGGAGTATCATCATTTACACCAAATGATAACCATGATCAAATAACCATGATCACTTACTTTACCAAATTTCATGGATATAAGAACTTGCTTAAACATGTAACATATTATACATCTCTATCATTATAAAAATAATGAACTTATGAAATTAACATAGAGAACTTACATACTTGAGAAATATCATCTCTACCATGTAATTATGTCCATCTCTCTTACATAACTTGATCAAGATAGAAACAACGCAACTCTTCATGAAACAACACATCCTTTCATGAACCAACGTGTCACTTTATCGAACTAACATATTCTTTGATGAACCAACGTGTCTCTTTAACAAATCAACACATTCTTTGATCGAACCAATGCACCATTTCAAGAATCTCTACGATAATCTCGTCACCCGATCATGGTGTAATTTTCATATAAGCAAACTTAAAAACTTTCCCAACAAATTTGTCAATTATGACAAAGTTTGTGGTAAACATTGAAACTTGTCATACTAACTTTAGAAGTTGATGTTTTAGATTGTTAGAAATGTGACTTTAATTTTATAAAAAACATATAAAATAAAGTTACAAGTTTGTAGTAGAAAACCAATTACATATGACAAGTTCAAACCTTTGCTAAACATACACCAAATGTAGATTACATCATCGGGAATCACGATACATCGAACAAAGTAACAAGAAGATTTTGTTGGATCTTGATATAAATTCTAGGCGAGATGCTCTTTCCTAAAACATCATTTCCTCCCTACTACGGTGCTTGGGAATCAACCGGAAATATGTTTTGAGATACAAAGAATTACACTAACTTCCGAGCACACGGAAATTAGAATGATGTAAGAGAAACTAAAGTGGAAGAAGATAATAAAATTACAAACGAGAATTTTAAGTCCTCGATGTAAAACGCTAGAGAAGAAAAGAAATCAGAAATTCCATGTGTGTTCTAGATCTCTAAAACAACACACAAGCATTCTATATTTATAGAATAGCTCACACCGGTTCATGAAGCAACATATTACTTCATGAAACACGAGGTTGATCCGTGAAACATGAGATCAATTCACGAACTCATGTCGCCTTTCACTCAACCCTTACACCCCAAATAACATGGCTAAAAGTAACCATAATAACTGTAGGAAGTTATTATATAACCATCAAAACAAACTAGAACAAAGCACGAAAAATTCCGGAAAAATCAAGCTACTCGCGGGCCGCGAGTTTGGTCACGGGCCGCGACCAACAGGTGAATTTTGTCCAGAAACTTTTCTTGCTTATTTCGCGAGCCGCGAACCAAATCACGAACCGTGACTTACATGTTTTGACTAAAACATATAATTTTCAACCTTGGGATATACTTAATTAATTTAATTAAATTATTTATTTAATTTAATTAATTAAATCATTTCCGATGTCCGCTATACACTCTAAATTCCAACATATACACTATAAGAAAATTTCTAATAGCGACATTTAAATTAAATGTCGCTAAATTTATCCCATTAAAAGCAAATTATGTTGTAGTGAAACAAGATTCCACTTGATTATATCATTACTTACATATTAGCCGCAATATATAAAATAAGCTTCTTAAACAATAATAGTACCTAAAAACAAAATGTAACAGGTATTTTGGAACGGAGTATATCTTGTTATCTGTACGATGCATATCCATGATGAAAGAGCGAGTAATTCAAAGCAACGTAAACAATAAAAAACAAATAAATAAATTTGAGATTGACCAGACTCGCGTGTGAAAGCAAAGCTGTCATTCACATTTCAGAATTCAGCCTTATTATAAACTTTTGTTGTCTCAACTCTTCAGTCTTCATACTGCTTACTACAGAATAGTTTTTTGTTTTTTTAGGATAAGAACAATCCAGATTTTGATAATAAAATACTATCAAAAACTCCTAATCTATAATCGTGATTTGTAAATCACCACAAAAAGACAAAAAAAAAATAATATTAAAATAAACAAAATCAAAAAAGATAAATTAAAACAATAAACCTCTCACCCTATTACATCTTAACACATAAAAGTGATTTATTAACCTCACAAATAATCGTTATTTATTTAGACTATCTCAATAAAATATACTCCGCCTAAATGACATGTGCAATTTTACTTTATTTGGTTACTAATGCAATGACTCAATGACCTAGAAAGTTAGGAGTAAAGTAATGCAATTTGTCCATATGTTTTTGACATAAAAAGTTAGACTTAGAAGTAAAGTAATGCAAATATAATTTCAAAAAAAAAAAAAATTAATGCAAATATGCAATACTCCCTTTCTCCATATGATTTTTTCATTTTTTACTTTTTGTGAAAATAATTTAGAATAAAAGAATTTTTTATTGGTTTTTCTATGATAATTTTAATTATTAATTAATTAGAAATTATTTAATTTTAGTGTCACTTACTTAAGAATATTATTGTTAAATGTTGACGGGATTTTATAGTTTTATTACTACAAAACAAAAATATACTCAAAATTTTAATTAAAAATTAAAATTAAAAAATCAATTATTATTAAGTCAAATTAATTAACTATTTTGAGCTTCAGCAGTCACGTTAAATTAAATATATTTTTACTGAAAAACAAAATGGGTATTTACGTTTTAAATGGAGACATTGAGATTTGAGACATAAAACTACTTCCTCACTCCCTGTTTCATTTATTTTGCATTTTTACGTTTTTGGTAATCTTTCACTCTTTTTTTTAAATTTATTTACATATTTAACATCTCTTTATTTATATTAACTACTTCTTTTTACCTTTTACTTATTTTTTTATTTTATTTTTCAACTCACTTTTTCTTGTTATCAAAATTTTACACAAAGAAAAGAAGCCACTAGTAGAATATACTCCTACTAAGAATAGCAAGTGGCAAACAACAAAAGTACTTAATTAATTCAGCGTACGTTCACATTATGAATTATGACTGACGACTCACTAAAGGCGGATAGTACTTCAATAGTAAATTATCCACATGTAACACGACGTCTAACCTAATTCGTTGACATAAAGTCTTTGCAAAAATTTAGTCCACGTTCCGTACAAAAACATTAAACACCTTATTAAACACCATACATTAAATACCTTGCATAAATTACGGGTGTAAATAGAAAATATAAAGCGGTGTTTGGTGAATTAAGCTTATTATTGTAAAATAGAGGGTTAAGTGGTTCAATCAGCTAATGCCGGTGTTTGGTGAACTAGCTAATTGGAACAACTTATTACTTATTGATATGAATAAACTGTTTTTGAACAATCTGCTCATAGCATCGGATTCAAAATCTGTTGGTGAAACCAGTTAATAAAATCAGCTGATCAAACCAACCACAATAATCAGTTACTAGCTATCAGTCGTTTGCCAAACACCTTCAAAGAGAATGTTATGATTTCTAAAATAGTCCCTCCTATTCAGCCCAAATGTCCCCTTTTTTTCCGGACATTGTTCACTTATCACTCTTAATTTGTATTTTACTCTTAATCTATAAGTTAAAACATAGTCATGTGGGATCTTATTTGATTTGTCTTAATACAAGGATTACTAATATAAAATTTTTGAAATTTTAAATTAAGAATAATTTGGAATATTAAGGGTTAAAATGTTGTCTCGACAAATATGAAAAACAAAATAGAACAATTAGACTGAATAGAAGGTAGTATTATTTTAATATGAAGTAGGTCTATATAAAATTTAATTGTTAGTTTGTAATGCTGCAGATAAGTCTTAATGGAATCGTAATTTTTGACAAGTTTTGAAATTTACTTAAAATTCAATTATAAACTAATGAACTACCACCTCAAATTTTACATAAACAGTAATTGTTGAACAAAATCCGAACATTATCCACTCCGAAGAACCCCCTACATTTAACTACTTTGTCTTGAATTTTCTACATTTTAAAAAAAATTTTGGTTTCACAGCATTAAATCAAAAACAATATTCACTAGAAAAATTACAAAAGCAAAAAGTTAATGCTAGTATTTTTCTTATAACAAATCAAAAACAATATTCATTAAATCAAAAACAATATTCTTCTAAATTAATGTGTATTTGCAACATAAAAATATTGTTCAATGTAATGTAAAATTTGACCAAATCCGTTATATTTTTCAAAATTTTCAAAATGTTATATCCAAGTAGAATAATGAAAATCTCATAAAAATAAAGCTAATAAATCACAAAAATAGTCAACCATTCTATTTTATTTGTTGATGCTAAATTATTTTAATGTCACTACCTAATTGTAGATTTGTAGGTAAACTAGAAATTTTAAAAAACTAAGACTAAAATTTATTAGTATATCGGATTTGAAACGATTTTGCAAACATGTGACTAGTAGTACACACCAGAAGGCACATTAAATTCACCGTCCTTTGCTTATACTAATTTATAAATAATCCCGGACACTAATAACGACAAGTCACTCTGACAACTGACAAGGAGTCGAGGAAAATGAAACCCCTATTAGTAAATAACAATAATTTGTAAATTGATTTTTAATGTTATTTGGTAAATTGGTTTATTGAGTAATTTTAGTTTATTTTGATCTAAATATAAGTTTTTGAGCAATTTTAAATAACAATTTTAGACTAGTTAATGCTAGTATTTAGTGAATTTGCTGGTTGAAACAACTTATTGATACGAATTAACAATTTTTGAACAAGATGCTTATAGTTGCGAGTTCAAAATCAACTGGTCAAACCAGCTAATAAAAAAACAATTGATCAAATTAGTTATTATAACCAATTATTAGCCATTTACCAAACACCTTCAAAATCAGCTCTATATATATATATATATATATATATATATATATATATATATATATATATATATATATATATATATATATATATATATATATATATATATATATATATATATATATATATATATATATATATATATAGCTGATTTTGAAGATGTTTGGTAAATGGCTAATAACTGGTATATATATATATATATATATATATATATATATATATATATATATATATATATATATATATATATATATATATATATATATATATATATATATATATATATATATATATATATATATATATATATATATATATATATATATATATATATATATATATATATATATAGATTTAGGATCAAATGAGAAGGGGTCTTAAAATGAGAAGGGTAAGAAGCAATTTTAGCCGTTTAGATGAAAGATCAATGGTCAGGATGAGTTTACATCCTTGCACGCGATTTATGTTGCTTTTACCCGGTTTTTTTTTGCTTTTTTATGTTATTATTTAAGGTTACTATGTTTTTAGAAAAAGATACTATGTTATGAATAAGGGTTACTATGATTATGTATAGTTACTGTGTTCTCTCCATCTTAACAGAACATCGTAACTTTTAAAAATACACATAGTAACCTTTGATCATAACATAGTATCATTTTCTAAAAACATAGTAACCTTATATCATAACATAAATTGGAGAAAAAATCGACGAGAAAGATGATTTTCACCCGTTAGATTTTCATAAGATCAATGGCTATAAATCCTTCTCATCCTTCTCATTTTGAGACCCCTTCTCAATGGATCCTTCCCCTATATATATATATATATATATATATATATATATATATATATATATATATATATATATATATATATATATATATATATATATATATATATATATATATATATATATATATATATATATATATATATATATTGAATTAAATACAAGGGAATATATCATGTTATTAGAACTTTGACAAATGAAATTATCTTATTGGTTTCTTATTTATTGCATGACAAATTAATAATTTAAATGATTATAAGTTTATAATGGGTATGATTTATTAACATATTTAAAACTATGTTAAATTGGGTAATAATGTGATATTCAAACACTAATTGATATTACTATTTTGAAAATTTGAAAATTATTAAAAAACAATAAAAAAATTCTATTTTTAAATAAATGAAAAAAGTTTCACATTCAAAATTCCAACATTTAATTTTTGAAAGAAATACAAACCATACAATCATTTAATAAAAATATTAAAAAATGATAAAAGAATTTGAAAATTCAAAGTGTTTGGCTATTAGAGATTTAACAATTGAAATAATCTTATTGGTTTGTTATTAATTATATGGATTATTAATTTAGGAAATATTTATAAATTTACAATGAATATAAATTATTAACATATTTAAATGCTATGTTTAATTAGGTAAATAAAAAAGTGACATTCAAACTCTCTATTACAATAATAATAATATTGTAAAAATTTGAAAATTATTAAAAGATAATAAAAAGAAATTTTTTTTTAAAATAATTGAAAAAGTTAATATTCACATTTAAAATTTCAACATTTAATTTTTGAAAAAAATACAAATCATACAATTTAATATAAAAAAATTGAAAACCGATGAGTAACACTATTTAAATAATCTGGCCAAATGACTTAATGTAATAGGTTAGGTTAGACATAATTATGTGAGTCATGTTTTTGATAATAAATGATATTATAAAAATTAACAACGAGACATCCAAATCAAGTTATTTATACTAGCTATTAATGCAATTTTTATTAATAAACATGTAGCATGCATATATATAAATAATAATATAGCATTAGCAATCAAAATTAACAGAAATGCGTGCAATACACGGGCACATATACTAGTAATGATACAATAGTGAGGCATATATATATATATATATATATATATATATATATATATATATATATATATATATATATATATATATATATATATATTATATAATATATTTATATATATATATATAATACACGGGCACATATACTAGTAATGATACAATAGTGAGGCATATATATATATAGATAAAAATCTTTAAAACAATAATTGCGACAAATGTATGAGACGAATAAAAAAATAGATAAATTTATAATAAAAGGAGAAGAGAATCCAATAACGGCAAAACTCCAATTTCCAGCTACCAGTACCACACAGGCACACTCACATAACATTCACATATCTCCTTCGTATAAAATAAAAAACCACTTATATTATATATACATCACCTTCACACTTCCTCACCGCCTTTATACACCCTATCCTCATTCCTTCCCTCTCTTTATTTTCTGCAAATCTTAACAATGGTGGAAGCTCAAGTTATAGCAACATGGTTAACTCCTACTTCTCTCTTTGTTCTCCTCAATATCATCCTTGCTACCATTTTTCTCGCTACGAAGAACAACAACAGCAATAATGATAATAGTAATCATGATTTGAACCACCAAAACGACGTCGTCGCTGCCGCTCCTCAGCTCTTGCGTCCGCCTTCACTCTTCACGCGTGTGGCGTCCTTTAATTTCTCTAATCATTTTTACTCCGATGTTCAAGATCCGGCTGTTACGGTCACACGTGCGCCGTCGTTGCTTTACCGAGTGGCGTCGTTTAACTTCGGCCGTGCTCCTCAACAGCCGCAGGATGAAGGCGAGAGTAAGAAGGAAAACGAGAAGGAAGAGGTTGTGGCACGTGATGATCATGTGAGGAGAGAGAAAGTTGTTGAAGAAAAAGATCAGCCTAAACAGGTAGAACAGGGGTTGAAGGTTAGTAAGAAAAAGAAAAACAAGAACAATAATAACAATAATAATAATAATAATAATAATAATAATAATAATAATAATAATAATAATGAAAAATTGAAGTCGGTGAAGAAAATAGGTGAAGAGAAAACGACGTCGTCGAAAGGTAAGGATGAAGAGATAGAAGTAGATGCAAAGGCAGATGATTTTATAAATAAATTTAAGCAGCAGTTGAAGTTGCAGCGTTTGGAATCTTTGCTTCGTTACAGGAATAATAATACTCCCATTGCTGTTGCTGCCACCACTTGAATCTTGTAACTTAAATCTTTGGCTTCTTTCTATTTATTTATCTTTTGAATTTGTCGATTTCTCTCTGTTTTTGCTTACTACTATTATTACTAGATTTACTCGTAATATTGGTTCTTTTTACAGTTATTTATTTGTTTTTGTTTTTAGATATTTTCATTGTTTAGGTTTAGATTATTACCATTTAGTAGTTACTGCTAGCTAGTTTAATTTGTGATAATTCATGGGTTACTGGAAACCTCTATTATAATTTTAAAATATTTTTATTTTGGGTTTATGAGATAAAGTTGAGAAAAAGTTAAAAAGATTAGCGGTCAGTGATGGTAAGTTTTTCTCCCGGAAAAAGGAATACTTAATTCTGATGTTATCAAAATACTTATTGTATTGCGATTATTTATGCAATAAGCTTATTTTAAAATTACGGTTATAGTGTTAGAAATAAAAATTTATTTAAATTGTCTAATTATATATATTTTTTTATAAAATTAATTTTGGATAAAACTTACTGTTAAAATGTAAAAAATAAGTATAATTAATTAAATTTATTTAAATTATCTAATTGCATGGTTTTATAAAATTAATTTCGGATATATGTAATTTAGAAGTATACTTCCTCCGTCCCATAATACTTGCTACATTTCAATTTTTTACGCAATCTAATGCTCAATTTTGATTATTAATATCTTAAACTACACTTATTTAAAAATAAGATTCCACTTGAATATATTTTTACTTGCACATTAGTCACAATATGTAAAATAAACTTGACGATGAATAGTGCATAAAATCGAAGTATTTCGGAACGGAACAAGTATAAATAATTAAAGTTAAATATAGCAATACTATTGAAAGGACTAAGGAGTAATTAAATCTATCTTCACAGTTCACACTTGCTGAAATGGCGTGGGCCCGTGGTATGTTTTGGTCATTTTGAGAGTAATTGAGTGAAATTTGTAGATTTTCAAATCAAATGTGTTTCTGATTCTTTCAACATTTACTTTTCTCTTTTTATGAATAAATGAATAAATAGTGTAAATTCTGGGTCATATTCTATGTTTTTTAGGATGTGGCCATATTCCAATTAAAAGTCTTTTATATATTAAAATTTACTCAAAATAATCCCAACTATCATCCATTGACCAAAAATAATATATTGAATTGGGCAACATGTGGACCAATATATCTAGACCGAAACGACTTAGTTGAAGCTAGTTTGGAAACGTTCTACGGGTCCTCTAATCCATTAGATAGTGCATCAAACCGAAAGACTGAATTTATTAATCAGTTAAAATTGGTTTGGAAACAATAAATTACGGGCTTATTTATTTGACCCCGTAACTGTAGACTTTTACTATAATCAATCCTTTGGCCAAAACTTTTGATACGAAAATCACATTACTGCAATATTTGTAGCATTAATTAGAACCTAGACTTCAAGATCTTTCCAATGATATATTATACTAGTGTAATACCCGTGCAATGCACGAGATTGTTTAAATTTTCATATATATAGTAATTTAATTATTTTGATAATTTTTCTTAGCATAATTATTAATTAATTAGATATAACAAAGGTTTTTAATAATAATATTAAAAGATTACATACTTGATCAAATTAAATAATTCAAAATTAGTCGCACATGAATTATATGTAAATATAATGAAGAGTTAAAATCTCATATATTTGAATGATGAAAATAAGTAATGAATATGAGGGAGATGTAAGGATGTTTTATACTACTCTAATAATTTAATCAAGAGAAAATTATATAAAACTACCTCATATATACCCTCTTTTTTAAAAAAACTATCTTATGTAAAAAATTTTGCAAAAAACTACCTTATATAATACTTTTTTTTCAAAACACTACCTTCTTATGTTTTTCGTTGGTTGACCGACAGAATTAACTGTCTCATTTCTTTATTGGGCAAATTTTTATTAATTGTCTCATTTTCTTTTTTGCTAATGACTTTTTTTACCTAAGTACCCCTGTTCACACAAGTAATGATCAAAATATCCCTATTTTTTACTACTTACAATACGCCAATTACCACCTTTACAATTAATTTAATCAACTAAAAACCCCAACTACCATCTTTTTAATAGACCTCATCCTATCCGTGTCCAATCAAATTAGACCATTGAAAAGAATTAAAGGGAGTATGATTTAAAGTGACACGTGGCAAATAATTAAAATTTCTCAACTTTTATTCTACATATGCCACGTGTCAAATATTTTATTCTACATCCACCTTTACAATTAATTCAATCAATTGAAATATCCCAACTACCACCCTTTTTGGTAGACCGCATCTCACTCTTAATATTTATGTCAAATCAAATTATACCATTAAAAAGAATTAAAGGGAGTATAATTTAAAGTGACACGTGGCAAAAAATAATTAAAATTCCTCAACTTTTATTCTACATCTGCCACGTGTCAAAATGTTATTCTAGATCTGCCATGTGTCAAATATGTTTCTAAATTAGTATATTTATGATTTCTCAACTTTTATTCTAAATCTGCCACGTGTCAAATATTTTATTCTACATCCATCTTTACAATTAATTCAATCAATTGAAATATCCCAACTATCACCCTTTTTGGTTGACCGCATCTCACTCTTAATATTTGTGCCAAATCAAATTATACCATTAAAAAGAATTGAAGGGAGTATGATTTAAAGTGACACGTGGCAAAAAATAATTAAAATTCCTCAACTTTTATTCTACATCTGCCACGTGTCAAAATGTTACTCTAAATCTGCCATGTGTCAAATATGTTTCTAAATTAGTATATTTATGATATGGCTTATAAGTTCTAAAATCTCATCATCATCTAACATCTCTATTCTTTCAAATTTGTTTTATTCTATTTAACCCAAATAAAATTACATTTTTTTCATTTTTTCATAAGAGGAGAGGGATTAAGAATAATAAAGTAATCTATCAGATTGTGTTGATTATTACCTTCGAATTATGGAATCATTTGATCCTTTGATATCTCTGAACTATCGCGACTATCGATTCCAGGTTTATGCAAGTTTAACTCCATTTTATGGACATAGAATGAGATACGATTTCCTTGACGGAAGTGTTCAGCGATTGATTAGGGGAGCGCAATTTGTGAATTCCAGATCTAGACCAGATTCTAAATCGGCAATTGATGATCTGGAAACGATTAAGATCTCTCCGACTCATATTGAGAGCGAAGATTCACATTCAATTTGTTCGATTTGTTTAGATCGGTTCGAGATCGGCGATGAAGCGAGGAAAACGCCGTGCAATCACATTTATCATTTTAAATGCATTGTTTCATGGTTGGTGCGGCGTAAAACTTGCCCTGTTTGTCGCCATCAGTTAGGATCGGGTCCTGGAAATCGCCGTCAAAACACGAGAAACACCAATAGTAATACTCCTGCAATAAATAATCTTATAATGCTGGCCAATAAAATAATTACAAATGGCATTTTTCTATTACCTCTAATTTTCTATACTATACATCAAAATTAATATAGTGTATGATTCTACTTATTTTGCATAATTTACTTTTTCGATAACCATCCCTTACAATTGTCCTCACACTAATTCTTCGATGAGACCATCTTTATTGGGCTGGTTCAATACACTTTTTTTTTTGTCTTAAAGTGATCAATTACAATTTTTAAAATATTTTTGTATAGTCTTAGAGCAATTACACCCTAATTAAAACAATCACTTACGATAAGGCCTATGCAACGGGCCGGATCGGGCTCTAATAGAAACGGGCCGGGCCCATCAAGCTCGACCCGATCCGGCCCAATTCATTTTTAAATTTTATGGGAAGCAATACGCCAATTACCACCTTTACAATTAATTTAATCAACTAAAAACCCCAACTACCATCTTTTTAATAGACCTCATCCTATCCGTGTCCAATCAAATTAGACCATTGAAAAGAATTAAAGGGAGTATGATTTAAAGTGACACGTGGCAAATAATTAAAATTTCTCAACTTTTATTCTACATCTGCCACGTGTCAAATATTTTATTCTACATCCACCTTTACAATTAATTTAATCAATTGAAATATCCCAACTACCACCCTTTTTAGTAGACCGCATCTCACTCTTAATATTTGTGCCAAATCAAATTATACCATTAAAAAGAATTAAAGGGAGTATAATTTAAAGTGACACGTGGCAAAAAATAATTAAAATTCCTCAACTTTTATTCTACATCTGCCACGTGTCAAAATGTTATTCTAGATCTGCCATGTGTCAAATATGTTTCTAAATTAGTATATTTATGATTTCTCAACTTTTATTCTAAATCTGCCACGTGTCAAATATTTTATTCTACATCCACCTTTACAATTAATTCAATCAATTGAAATATCCCAACTATCACCCTTTTTGGTAGACCGCATCTCACTCTTAATATTTGTGCCAAATCAAATTATACCATTAAAAAGAATTAAAGGGAGTATGATTTAAAGTGACACGTGGCAAAAAATAATTAAAATTCCTCAACTTTTATTCTACATCTGCCACGTGTCAAAATGTTATTCTAAATCTGCCATGTGTCAAATATGTTTCTAAATTAGTATATTTATGATATGGCTTATAAGTTCTAAAATCTCATCATCATCTAACATCTCTATTCTTTCAAATTTGTTTTATTTTATTTAACCCAAATAAAATTACATTTTTTTCATATTTTCATAAGAGGAGAGGGATTAAGAATAATAAAGTAATCTATCAGATTGTGTTGATTATTACCTTCGAATTATGGAATCATTTGATCCTTTGATATCTCTGAACTATCGCGACTATCGATTCCAGGTTTATGCAAGTTTAACTCCATTTTATGGACATAGAATGAGATACGATTTCCTTGACGGAAGTGTTCAGCGATTGATTAGGGGAGCGCAATTTGTGAATTCCAGATCTAGACCAGATTCTAAATCGGCAATTGATGATCTGGAAACGATTAAGATCTCTCCGACTCATATTGAGAGCGAAGATTCACATTCAATTTGTTCGATTTGTTTAGATCGGTTCGAGATCGGCGATGAAGCGAGGAAAACGCCGTGCAATCACATTTATCATTTTAAATGCATTGTTTCATGGTTGGTGCGGCGTAAAACTTGCCCTGTTTGTCGCCATCAGTTAGGATCGGGTCCTGGAAATCGCCGTCAAAACACGAGAAACACCAATAGTAATACTCCTGCAATAAATAATCTTATAATGCTGGCCAATAAAATAATTACAAATGGCATTTTTCTATTACCTCTAATTTTCTATACTATACATCAAAATTAATATAGTGTATGATTCTACTTATTTTGCATAATTTACTTTTTCGATAACCATCCCTTACAATTGTCCTCACACTAATTCTTCGATGAGACCATCTTTATTGGGCTGGTTCAATACACTTTTTTTTTGTCTTAAAGTGATCAATTACAATTTTTAAAATATTTTTGTATAGTCTTAGAGCAATTACACCCTAATTAAAACAATCACTTACGATAAGGCCTATGCAACGGGCCGGATCGGGCTCTAATAGAAACGGGCCGGGCCCATCAAGCTCGACCCGATCCGGCCCAATTCATTTTTAAATTTTATGGGAAGCAATACGCCAATTACCACCTTTACAATTAATTTAATCAACTAAAAACCCCAACTACCATCTTTTTAATAGACCTCATCCTATCCGTGTCCAATCAAATTAGACCATTGAAAAGAATTAAAGGGAGTATGATTTAAAGTGACACGTGGCAAATAATTAAAATTTCTCAACTTTTATTCTACATCTGCCACGTGTCAAAATGTTATTCTAGATCTGCCATGTGTCAAATATGTTTCTAAATTAGTATATTTATGATTTCTCAACTTTTATTCTAAATCTGCCACGTGTCAAATATTTTATTCTACATCCACCTTTACAATTAATTCAATCAATTGAAATATCCCAACTATCACCGTTTTTGGTAGACCGCATCTCACTCTTAATATTTGTGCCAAATCAAATTATACCATTAAAAAGAATTAAAGGGAGTATGATTTAAAGTGACACGTGGCAAAAAATAATTAAAATTCCTCAACTTTTATTCTACATCTGCCACGTGTCAAAATGTTATTCTAAATCTGCCATGTGTCAAATATGTTTCTAAATTAGTATATTTATGATGCCCATTTCCGATAATCGAGCGAGAAATGACGATTGTTTGAAGATTATTTGTGCTGATCAAATTTGATACATGTTCATTCTTTTGGTCATAACTTTTTATAAAATAATCGTATTAATGCAAGATTTGCGGTATTGGAAACTAGACTTTAAGATCTTTCCAACGATATATTATATTATATCAGTGGTATTTTGTAATTTTAATGCAATATCTCATGATAAGAGTTTGCCAAAACAAACAAGGAACACAAAAACAAATAATATTTGAATTATCATAATACAATTGAAATAATTTTTATGGTACCTCATTTATTCATGGGAAATGATATATAAGAAACAATTTTATAGTCCCTTCAATTCAGCACTCACGTCCTATTTATGGTGGTAGTGGGTATTATTTTAATTATATAGTAGTGAGAAGTAAAGATTGTATTGAAATTATGAGAGAAAAATAATTAAATAGTAGTGTGTTGGATGATTGTATTGGAAGTATGAGAGAGAAAATAATTAAATAGTAGTGTGAAGTAAGAAAGTGAGGTTTTAAGGGGTAAAAGTGAGATGAAAACTTTCCCAAAATAGAAAGTATTTTAAAGTGAAAGAACTTTTGAAACTACTCATTATAGTAAGGTGGAAGAATTTTGAAGGAACAGAGGGAGTAATAAAATTATTGGAGCTACATAAATATATTTGAGAAGGTCTCAGTAAATAACGGTTATTTGTGAAGTTAATAAATCACCATTATGTGGTTGGATGTGATTGAGTGAGAGTTTGTTATTTTAATTTATCTTTTTTAATTTTGTTTATTTTAATATTATTTTTTTGTCTTTTTATGGTAATTTACAAATTACGGTTATTGATTAGTAATTTTTGAATATATTTCTTTATTTAAAATCTAAATTTTTTAAATTGGAGTTAAATTGGGTAAAGTAATTCAATAATGTATTATAGTAATTCCATATATGTAATCTTTTTTTTTGAAGGAACCAATGGCAGATCTTAATTTATTGGACTCAAAGAGGCCAACGAGGCGACGACCCACCTCAATGCCCCCTCCTTAATGTTTATTTAAATCATTTTTAATGCCTACATATGATATCCTTAATGCCTATGGAGTATGCGTGTAATATTATAATATTTTAAATGTCTACTTACAATATCCTTAATGTTTACTGAATAACTTACTCTATATTTTTCTTTATGGACCGATCCAATAAAAGATGATCTCTCAAAGAGATTCAAAGAGATCGTCTTTCATAAGAATTTGGGTAAAAACAATTATTGCTTGAGAATCGAAGATTTGTAACTTACTCGATTTTGACAGACTATAAAAACATAAATTATCTTTCCCATAAGTTCGTAACCATAGGGATCCCCAACTTACTCTCACATTTTCAAATCCAAATATATAAATAGTCATAATTAATACCTTTAAGGTTAAAATTGATTTTTTTTATAAGCTATAGTTGATCGTTATTAGTCACTTTAATGTCTGAACTGCTCATTTTAAAATCAAAATTTTAAATTTTTTATAACAATATAATCATGAATTCATGATTTTTTCCAAGAGTATTTATTAAATCAAATGGCATACATAAATCGTGATCGACACTTTCTCTGTCTTCAAATGCAAGCCAAGCAAATACTATACCAACAACTTTATTTCCAAGTCCATTATGAACTTAAACTGTTGGGGGAAGAGCACTACCATTATTATTGATCGATGATTAAAGAGTACAGAGCCGTTCCTAACAATTTTTGGGCCCTAGGCGAAAAATAAAAAAAGGCCCTCAGTCATGCCTTAACTAAGAATTCTAATGCTGCAAGTTCGATTCATGATAGATGCTACTTATGCAAATACTTTTAATTATAAGAATTAACTCAATTTGGGCCCCTACATGAGTTGGGCCCTAGGCGGTTGCACCTTAAAACTACCCTTAGGAACAACTCTGATGTACTAAACTAGTATTTGCATACTTTCGTATGCCCCTACAAGTTCGATTATCCGTTAAATTCTCTTGTACCATTATCAGTGAAGTACCATTATCATCTTTCGTATGCCCCTACAAATACTCTTACATTCCATACTTTCATTATTATTGATCGATGATTAAATAGTACAAGTACTTGTATGGTGCAATGTTTTAACACTATTATTGAGAGTGTTATTGATTAGTCATTTGTTAGTTGAAATTCATCCATAGAATAATACCATTTAATTATCTTCGTTCTAAAATTGTTTCATATTATATTAAAATTTGATCATTTTAACGTCGAAATTGATCACTTTTAGGTCAAAATTGAAAATTTTATTTTAATTAAGGTTTACATTTAATTGAAATTGATACTTTTAAAGTCTAAAATAATACCTTAAAGATCAAAACTAAATTCTTATTCTTTAATTTCTGAAAATCGACCATTTTTTAATTTTCAATTTTTGGCTTTGGGCCGACAACCCATATGAACAGTCTCAATATGAGACCGTATCTCCCAATCTTTTGTGATAAAAAAATAGAAAAATATAAAAGGTAATACCAAAAAGTCCAAAAAACGTGATTAGCATGTTATTGTGATTTAATTCACAAAGTTCCCAATTGGCCAATTCCTTACAAAAACAACGAAAAGTCAAATGTAAGCTCCTAAACATATCACACGGTCAATAAACGATGTTTACTACAAATACTGAGACTATACTCCCAATTGACACGTGTCATTACTTCACCGTGTAGTTATATGATCGATAATAATGAAGTATATATATATTCTTATTCAATTCTTCACCATTCATATCAAAATTTCAACTACATCATAATCATTAATATCTCATAAAACAATTCATCTCCTTCTAAATTTTATACCTCGAGATTAGATCTAGTCTCGATCAGTTAGTTAGAGCAAATATTATTTTTATTGGTCAAAATTTTTGAATTCGATTCTCATCTAACCCTCAGTATATGATGAGCATAAACTTCGTTTCCATTGAATTGTTGTTGCATGTACCTAAAAAAGTAAGCAAACCCATCCAAAGGTGGCAACGTGCCTTTTCTACCATCTACTATTCAAGAGCATTTCTTTCACTTTCACTTCAACATAAACACTCTTCTTACACTATTCTTAACCTTGATTCGTACAATCACCCCTCTTTCTCAAACATTGATCATAAATCTCTTGCAAATCTTACAAAACATAAAGACCTTGAACAACTCCAACACTTTGGGGGGTTAGACTCGCTATCGTCTACTCTCCAAACAAATCTCGATAATGGTATTGTTGGTGATGATACGGACCTTGCTACCCGACATGAATTATTTGGTAGAAACACGTACGAAAAACCGCCTTCTGAAGGGCTGTTACACTTTGTTTGGGAAGCTTTTAAGGATTTTACAATCCTTATTCTTATGTTTTGTGCTGCTCTTTCTCTTGGGTTTGGGATCAAGGAGAAAGGCCTTAAACAAGGATGGTATGATGGAGGCAGCATTTTTCTTGCTGTTTTTCTTGTCATTATTGTTTCCTCTTTTAGTAACTTTAGACAAAGTAAGCAGTTTGAAAAGTTATCTAAAAAAAGCAATAACATCAAAGTAGATGTTGTAAGAAGTGGGCGAAGGCAACAAATTTCGATTTTTGAGATTGTTGTTGGAGATGTTGTGTGCTTGAAAATTGGAGATCAGATACCTGCTGATGGCTTGTTTATCAATGGTCATTCGTTACAAATTGACGAGTCTAGCATGACCGGAGAAAGCGAGTACATCAACATTGATCGACTACGACACCCATTCTTGATCTCAGGTACAAAAGTAGCTGACGGGTATGGCAAGATGGTTGTTACATCGGTCGGGATGAACACAACATGGGGTGAAATGATGAGCTCTGTCAGCCGCAACACAAATGAGGAAACACCTTTGCAATCTCGGCTAAACAAGCTAACTTCTGACATAGGTAAGCTTGGTTTGGCAGTCGCTTTCTTTGTTCTTGTGGTTTTGTTGGTTCGGTACTTCACTGGGCATACGAAAGATGATAATGGTACAAGAGAATTTAACGGAAGCAAAACAAGTGTAAATGATGTACTAAACTCTGTCGTCAAAATTGTTGCTGCTGCTGTAACTATAGTTGTGGTAGCAATTCCGGAGGGATTGCCATTGGCTGTCACTCTCACACTCGCATATTCGATGAAAAGAATGGTGGATGATCAAGCTATGGTTCGTAAACTGTCAGCATGTGAGACTATGGGGTCTGCCACCACTATTTGCACAGATAAGACAGGTACTCTTACTTTGAACGAGATGAAGGTTACTAAGTTTTGGTTGGGCCAGAGTCATGTCGAGAAAGGTTCAAAGATTGATTCTTTCGTTGTTGAATGCATTCGACAAGGAGTTGGACTTAATACTACAGGTAGTGTCTACAAAGGTCTTTTGAGCTCTGTCTATGAGTTTTCAGGCAGCCCAACAGAGAAGGCTCTTCTCTCTTGGGCAGTAATGGAGCTCAATTTGGATATGCTAAAGTTGAGTGCGGATCATGCAATTCTACATGTGGAAGCGTTCAATTCACAGAAGAAAAGAAGTGGTGTATTCATAAAGAAAAAGGAAGATAATAAAGGTTATGTACACTGGAAAGGTGCAGCAGAGATGGTACTGGAAAACTGCTCAAGTTACTATGATGTATCAGGTAATTTGCTTCCAATCGATATTGACGCAAAGAACACATTCGAGCAAATAATTCAAAGCATGGCAGCAAGCAGCCTAAGATGTATTGCATTTGCGTACAAACAAGTAGTCCTGAAGGAGGGTGAAGAAATAGTCAAGGAAAAACTCACTGATGATGGTCTTACTTTGCTCGCAATTGTGGGTCTCAAAGATCCATGTCGGCCTGGGGTAAAGAAAGCTGTTCAAGATTGCCAAAATGCTGGAGTTAACATCAAGATGATCACAGGGGACAATCTTTTAACAGCACAAGCCATAGCCGTTGAATGTGGGATCCTTCAACCAGGTGACAACATCAATGATGTTGTTGTTGAAGGTTGTGTATTTCGGAATTACACTGAGGAAGAAAGGATGGAAAAAATTGATAAATTACGTGTCATGGCTAGATCTTCTCCTTTCGATAAGCTTCTCATGGTACAATGTCTCAAACAAAAAGGTCATGTTGTTGCAGTAACTGGTGATGGCACAAACGATGCACCGGCACTCAAAGAAGCAGATATAGGGCTTTCTATGGGAATACAAGGGACTGAAGTTGCTAAAGAGAGCTCGGATATTGTCATCCTAGATGATAATTTCGCTTCAGTGGCAACCATTTTAAATTGGGGTAGATGTGTCTATAACAACATCCAAAAGTTCATCCAATTTCAGCTAACAGTAAATGTTGCAGCTCTCACAATCAACTTTGTTGCAGCAGTTTCAGCAGGTGAGGTTCCATTAACCGCAGTTCAACTCTTATGGGTTAACTTGATCATGGACACCTTAGGCGCTCTAGCTCTTGCAACAGAGAAACCCACAAAAGAACTAATGGAAAAGAAGCCTGTTGGAAGAACCGAGCCACTCATCGCCAACATCATGTGGAGGAACTTGATGGCTCAAGCCTTATATCAGATAGCCGTCCTTTTAACTTTACAGTTCAAGGGAGAAGCGATATTTGGTGTAGAAAGCAAAGTTAAAGATACATTATTATTCAACACCTTTGTATTGTGTCAGGTATTCAATGAATTCAACGCAAGGAAGCTCGAAAAGAAGAACATTTTTGAGGGAATACACAAGAACAAGCTATTTCTGGCCATCATTGGGATAACCATTATTCTCCAAGTGGTAATGGTGGAATTTCTCAAGAAATTTGCTAGTACAGAGAGATTAAACTGGGGACAGTGGGGCGCTTGTGTCAGCATTGCAATTGTATCTTGGCCGCTAGGGTGGCTTGTCAAGTTCATACCTGTCGCGGAAAAACCATTTTTCAGCTACATCAAATGGAAGTACATATGCATCTGGAAGAAGCACTAGTTATGATCATTACACTAATAACTAGTGAACTTTTAGAAATTCTTTTTATTGATTATTTAGAGATACATTTATGTATTAGTATATGATAAATTTTATATAATGTACTAATTTTTCAGTGAATTTTTTTTTTAAATATTATGATACATTAAGGAATGATGTTTTATTAAGTGACAATACTTTGTAAACGTACAACTTAAATAACATATTATCATCACTAGAGCTGTTCATGGGCGGGCGGGCGCGGGTAGCGGGGCGGGTATTTGCTACAAAATCTACCCGCGGGCAGAAAAATTCAAATGCCCGCCCGCGATTGCGGGCATATTTTTTTGTCGCTACCCGCCCATTTTTAAAGCGGGCGGGTGCCGCGGGCGCCGCGGGTATTTTCTCATAAATACCAAAAATACAATACAAAATATAAAATTAAGTTTTGATAATAATTAAAATACAATACATAGTCCAAAATACTACAAATACATAAAACGTCTCAAAATAATCAAATTAAATATATATTAAAATACTTAAAAGTCTCAAAACACTTAGTCAATGGTAACACAATCGTCATCTTCATCCTCCTCTTCATCTTTTTCGAAACACGGCTCACCATAATTAAACATATTCGATGTACCTTGAGAAAGTATCCATATATTAAAAATAATAATAATAATAATAATAATAATAATAATAATAATAATAATAATAATAATAATAATAATAATAATAATAATAAACAATAAGAAAAAATAATAATATTATTATTATTTATTAATATATTAAAATAAGCGGGCGGGCGGGTATACCCGCGGGTATTTTTTTATTGTCGCTACCCGCCCATTTATCTTGGCGGGCGGGTATTACCCGCCCAAACTTTAAATTTTTTTTAAAAATGCTACCCGCGCCCGCCCGTTTTTCGAGCCGGGCGGGCCGGGCCTGGCGGGTAGCCCGCCCATGAACAGCTCTAATCATCACCAATTTTCTAATAGCATAAGAAAAATAGACTTATACTCCCTCCAACTCATTTCAATTGTCCCATTTTCTTATTTGGGCAATTCACTTCAATTGTCTCATTTTTTTTATCTATCTTTTTTTTTTTTACTTTAATACCTCCACTTTTTCAATTTCAAATACCCAATTAATTTAATCAATTAAAATACCCAACAACCACCTTTTTGGTGGACTCCATTCCACTCGTGCCCAACTCGATCAAATGGGACAATTGAATTGAGTTGGAGGGAGTATTTTTTTTAAACAAAATAGGTTATACAACCTATAATTGTCAATGAGCCAAATTCCTAGAAAATTGAAGTATACTTCAAAAACATGTGTAACTAAATCAACAAACTGATAAAGATGTTATGCCATATTGATTCCTCTAACCTAAATCACCCTTATGTGATTGTCTTAGTATATAATGGTTATTTGTGAGATTAATAAATCACTCTTATGAGTTAGCATGTGATGGGGTGAGAGTTTTGTTATTTTAATTTAGAGAAAATTATATAAAACTACCTTATATATACCCTCTTTTTAAAAAAAAAACTACCTTATGTAAAAAATTTTGCAAAAAACTACCTTATGTAATACTTTTTTTTCAAAACACTACCATCTTATGTTTTTCGTTAGTTGACCGGCAGAATTCACATTGACCATCCCACCTCCCAGTCATGCCCCAAGCACGTGGTCAATTAAAACTCATCCCCCCTCTTCAATTACTCCTTTTTGTCGACATCAATTCTGCCGGTCAACTAACGAAAAACATAAGAAAGTAGTGTGTTGAAAAAAAAGTATTACATAAGGTAGTTTTTTGCAAAATTTTTTACATAAGGTAGTTTTTTTAAAAAGAGGGTATATATAAGGTAGTTTTATATAATTTTCTCTTTAATTTATTTGTTTTGGTTTTGTTTATTTCAATGTTATTCTTTTTGTTTTTTTATGATTATTTACAAATTACGGTTATTGATTAGAAATTTTTGCCTACAGAATATATCATCTACTTTCTTAGCTACTTTGACTATAAAATTTTATTTATTTAGACACAAATATCCGGTGTATGAGTATGTCTATTGGGATATAATTGTATCTAAACAATAACAAGTAATTTTTAAAGTTTTTCAAAACAAAAATGTTTATATACTTTTTTTTTTTTTGAATATAAAAATGTTTATATACTAAAACTCTTTTTATAGTAATTTAAATTTCTTTTGGCCCTCTTAAAAAATACTCCTATTTTAGTCATTAAAAATGAGCATTTTGATAAAAATTATTTAAGATTTGTTACCATTTAAAATGTATAATGTCAACCTTAATCCACCTAAATCGGATTCAAACCTTGAGAGATATGATGCCAAATTGTCAAGGTCTCAACAAATAGTACCTTGCTAATCTAATTGATAAATTCTTCATGTGTGGGGTACAATTTACGTTTACGTTCCATTTGGTCGGTAGTATTAAATGATGGTAATAAGAATGATTAATGCACTAAAAGTTTCATGTTATATATTCTCATGGTAATGAAAGTTTGATCACAAAAAAAATTATTAACAAATTTTCAATACCACCTAATACCACCTCTATGCATTAGCATGAATTTTATAAAAAAATGAGATTATTAAAGTTGGACAAAGATGACTATCAAGGTAGCCAGAAGAGTTTTTTAACCTAAATTTACACTAGTTTTCATTTTCTATAGCCACCATTTATTACCACCTACTAAACAGACTATCAAAAGACTTCAACAAATAACATCCAAATTTACTTGTTTTGAGGCTTTGATAAATATATTCTCTCTTTAGAGACCGTCTATAGTATAGACGCCTCTCAAAAGAGTCCAACCCACATTCTAAATAATTAAAAAATTGAAAAATCTGACGCTCGCGGTTGAGCCTATTTCGAGTTAGGTGTTATAACCTATTGAAGTTGGTGATATAACCTATTAAATTTGGTATTATAACCTATTAAAGTTGGTATTGAAGTTGGTATTTTGCCTATTTGGAAATACCAACATTAATATGTTATACAACTAAGTCTAACATGTTATAATACCAATTTCAATAGATTATAACACCAACTCCAAATAAGATTATACGACGAGCATTTTTTTAAAGTTTTTTTCCTAAGTAATAATTAGTCGGCCGATTCAAAACGCGTCTCTTGTAAAAACGGTCTTAAGTAAGAATTTATGTTTGATAAAAGCGTGGCTTTTAAAGTAGGTCGATAGTCGTCCATCAAAAGACTTAATTAGAGATACAAATAAAAAAATCACTTGGTTTGAGGCTTAATATGATCCGATTTTCAAACCTTGGGTGAAAGTTTGGATGAGTTGATACCTAGAAAATTTTCTCCCCGATTGCCATCTTGGAGATAAATCAGATAATTGATTATGGTTTTACTAATAAAGCTTGAAGGAGTTGATAGTTACTCCCTCCGTTCGAATGAATTAGTAACATAGAGAAATTGGGTAAGAATAATTAAGATAGAGGTAATAAATGAAGAGAAAGAATGAATTGTGTAGATGAAATTAAAAGAGAGTTAAAATGTATGAATGAGATTAAAAGAAAGTGGTGGGCCATAGTTCAAAAATAGAAATACTGCAATTTAATTAGAACGGACGAAAATAGAAAATGCTGTAAATTATAAGGGACAGAGGGAGTACACAAAATTTGGGCACATTTCTATCTTGATGGTAATTTAGAGGTTACCTTAATTTCAAGCTAGGCCAAACTCAAAGAATTGGTACTTAGACAAGCTAGGTATTTACTCATTTAACTCGTTAATATTTTGAAATTTTCAAAATTACTAGCTTCTTACACGCGTGCTAAATTGCTAAAAAAATGATAATCTTATTATTGGACTTGTACACAACACGACCCACATAACATGAGAATTGATTATACACAAATTCAATGAAGTTTCATCCTAAAATCAATTAAATTTTTGAAAGAATGCCCAATACCTTTTTTGAGATGTGATCGGCTAGCAAGAATCCAACCCAATACCTTTTTTGAAACAGCTATTTTTGTGAAAGGTCGTCTCATAGAGAAATGACTTTAAAACAAGAAGTCCACATTCTTATTTTCATTCTAATTTGTATTAATTAGGCTATTTAGCCCATATATTTATCCATCTCTTAGAGAAACCATCTCACACTACAATTTATTTTTCTTAAAAATGGTACTCACCTCTAACATAAAAAAAGCTTAAAACATACTTCTACTAGTTTACTAATCTATTGACCCATTCTTAATACGTGGGGTACAATTAACACCTAAAAACAAAAATACATAACACCATCAACTTCATTTTGGAGTCAAAACTTTTTATCTTTACAAACCATCTCTACCTATCTACAACCCAAAACAATGCTAAAACATATCATGATCCTCCCCATACTCTACCTCCTCCTCTCCACCACCACCGCTGCCACCACAACCACCTCGGCCATCATCGGCATCAACTACGGCCGTGTCGCCAACAACCTCCCACAACCTTCCCAAGTAGCAAACTTCCTCAAATCCAAAACCACCCTCAAACATGTAAAAATCTTTGACTTTGATCCTCAAATCCTCCAATCCTTTTCCAACACAAATATCTCCCTAACAATCACCATCCCAAATGCCAACATCCCTCAACTCACCAATTCTTCATTAGCTCAATCATGGATTGCTACAAATATCATCCCTTACTACCCTAAAACAATTATTCGTTATATTATCATGGGTAATGAGGTTCAATTTTCGGGTGATCATGCCCTAATGAATGACACCATAAAAGCTATGAATTCAATTTATGAAGCACTTTTATCTAAGAATTTGACTAAAATTAAGGTCACAACCCCACATTCTTTAGCTATATTGGAAAGGTCAAAGTACCCTAGTTTAGGGCGTTTTAAAATGGGTTATGAAAAGGTGTTTTTTGTACCATTATTGGAATTTCATCGTAAAACAAAATCTCCATTTATGGTTAATCCTTACCCTTATTTTGGGTTTGATCCTAATAATGTTAATTTTGCTATATTCAAGGAAAATGATGGGTTATTGGATAAGTCAACGGGATTAAGGTACTCTACTTAGCTTTGAACAACTTTTTTCATTTGGAAATGCTTGCACGTTTGTTTTTCATTTTTTTATATAGTAAGTACCAACTATTGCAAAAGACGACTGGTAAAAATTTTTAAATTCTTAAATTTTTTTTTTCACAAAATAGCACTTAATTCTTTGAAAATTAATGCAGTAATTGTTCTAGTTTTGGTCATGTAGGGGTATTTTTAGTAATTTCATCATTGAAAGTGGGTCTGATAAGGCCAAAATGACAGACTCAGCGCATATGATCATTAGGGTAATTTGACCACATAACGTACAACTATTTAGACTATATTTTACATTATAAATAATAATTGCTACTGATCTGAATGATTGTAGCAATTATTTAAATCCAGAGGAAGTATATGTTTAGGTTTTGCTTATCTCAATTCTCATGACTCCCCTCACTTCTCAGGTACTACAACATGTTTGATTACTTAATGGATGCGGTTTACTCTTCGATGAAACGATTGGGCTATGATGATGTGGAAATAAACGTGGGTGAAACCGGTTGGCCTTCGTTAGGTGACCCGAGTGAACCGTTTGCCACGTTGGAAAATGCGGTGTCGTATAACTCTAATTTGATTAAGCATGTCAGTTCTGGGAATGGTACGCCGTTGATGCCGAATCGCACTTTTGAGACGTACATTTTTGCGCTTTTTAATGAAAATCTAAAGTCTAGTACCAGCGAGCGCAATTACGGATTATTTAGACCGGATTTTACTCCGGTTTATGATGTTGGTGTGTTCAAACCTTGAACTTCACCTCTCTTGCTCACGTGAAGGTATCTCTATATATTTTTACTTTTTATTTTTTAAAAATTTTTTTATTTATTTGTCCAATTTATTTATTTATATTTTTAGATTTTGATTTTTGCTTGACTTTTCTTGAACAATATAGATTCTCAAATGAGACGATCTAATAGTTGGACCATATCTATTGGAATGATTCAATATATATTTCATTAATGGAAAAAAACAATTTACCACATCATATTTGTTGCGGATTTTTAGTTATGCAGTATAAACTGATTGAAAAAATTAGGTTAAAAAAGGAAAAAATGGATATTAATAATCCAACCTTTCACTTGTCCGCTATGAATAATTTCACTTTTAAATTATTTTTAATAATTCAACATTTGCTCTTAGTTTGCTATCAGCATAACCTTTTATCTAATAACAATTCAACCTTTGTCATTTATTTGCTATCAGCATAACCTTTTATTTTATAATAATTCGACCTTTTATTTTAGGAAAATTTGCTAAAAATAATCCCAACTATCACCCGTTGGCCAAAAATAATCCCAGCTATTGATTATTTTTTAATAATCCCAACTATTCATATAATTTGTTGAAAACATACCCACCTCCTTTTTAACGGGCTATAACATGTAAGCTTTCCGCTTTTTTCTTTCTTTTTTGATTAATAGATGAAGGGAAAGAGTTATTTTAAACAACTAAGTAAAAAAGAAAAGAAAAATAAGTGAAAAAGTTACTTGTTTCAACCGGTAAAAAGGGGGTGGGTATGTTTTCAACAAATTATGAAAATAGTTGGGATTATTATAAAATAATTGATAGTTGGGATTATTTTTGGCCAACGGGTGATAGTTGAGATTATTTTGAGCAAATTTTCCTTTATTTTATAATAAAGTTTTGAATTATTAAAAAATAATTCAAAAAGTTGAAATTATTTACAACAGATATGTGAAAGGTTAGATTATTAATATCAATTTTGCAATAAAGTAAAGGATATATTCTGCTGTTCTTTGATCATTTATAACTTAATGATGACTTATGATCTTAAAATGATTACTATTAATTTAAAAGTGATTATTTTTTATACTTTTAAAGTGATCATAAAAAATAATTAGATCATTGGAATTTTTTGCTTTGCTCTTTATTCCAATCAAAGCCTCAATATATGGTAATTGGATTTTTTTAGACATGCTATGAATAACACTATATGACTTATCCTTACACTAGCTTATTGGTTGTAATGTGATTTCTTTTGTTAATGGTAGATACTAATTTCTTTTGTTAATGGTAGATACTTTTTAATAACTCAATTAATATAATTTTTTTTGAATATTTTCAGGTTACATTATTACGGAAAATTGAAGGAATTACGGGGTGTATATGTTTATTTATTTATATATTTATTACCATTAAAAACTATGTAACCAATTATGTTGCGAGTTAAATAGTGTTAATTAATAATCCCTCAATATCTCTAAATTAGCACCATGTGATTCAAAAAGCTCTCATATTTTTTGATCAAATGGTGCTATTTCAGAGGACTTTTATTTATGTAGCTGTGCATAATTTGGTGTGTAATGTATATTAGATTCATTTGTAAGTTGATGATAAGCAAAGTTTTCTTTATCACATAGATTTAATTGGTCATTGCCACATAATTAAGAAAGTGAGGCGTTTTTAAGAAAACGTGGATATATAATTCATTTCCAAACATACAAATAACGTAAAACGATAAGAGGGACAACTCGAAATGAAAAATAATTTTAAAATAAAGGATGAAAAAAAGTAACTCAATTTTGTTAGCGAGTTAGATGATGACAGAATATTCTTCTGTCCTTTGTGTGGGTGTGTGTGTGTCAAGAGAGGTACATTCCTCCAATTTTGTGCTTGTCATTTCAGAAGCCATCAAGGCATATATATATATATATATATATATATATATATATATATATATATATATATATATATATATATATATATATATATATATATATATATATATATATATATATATATATATATATATATATATATATATATATATATATATATATATATATATATATATATATATATATATATATATGCAAATTACATAGCTCATGCACCTCATACAGCTGGTACAATGACTAACTTTTAGCAAAAGACAAAGGACAGCAAAAAAGACATGTAAACCCTTGGATTATTACAAAGTAAGTATGGCTATCAGCATTACTCCCCCTCAAGATGAGAGTGGAGCAGTAGTGCGAACTCCCATCTTGGACAACAAAGTAGTCTGCTGATTGATTGGAAGAACCTTAGTGAAAACATCTGCAACTTGACTGGAAGAAGGAATGTGGGAAGGATGAATGACACCTGAAGCAACTTTCTCACTGATAAAGTAGCAGTCAACCTCGATGTGTTTTGTTCTCTCATGGAGAATTGGATTTGCTGCAATGGATAAAGCAGCACGATTGTCACATTTGAGAATAGTAGGAGGAAGATTCTTGAGGCCTAGTTCTTTCAAAAGTTGACGTACCCACAGGACTTCACATATGGTGAGAGCAATAGCTCTATATTCAGCTTCTGCTGAGGACCTGGCTATCACAGACTGACGCTTTGACTTAAATGATATAGGAGAGTCACCAACGAGGAGACAAAAGCCACTAGTAGCGCGCCTTGTAGAAGGGCAACCAGCCTAGTCACTATCACAATATGCTGTGAGGTGAGCAGTGGACTGAGCTGCAAGAAGGATGCCTTGGCCAGGATGTTTAAAGAGGTAACGAAGCACACGAAAGGCTGCTTTGAGATGGGATGTAGTTGGTTGGTTCATGAATTGGCTCAGGACATGTACAGTGCAGGATATATCTGGTCTGGTTATAGTTAAGTATATCAATTTGCCAACAAGTCTTTGGAAGGTTTCAGGATGTGGTAAGGGGTCTCCTGTGGTGGAAGTAATTTTATTGTGGGTAGCTAGGGGAAGGCTTAAAGGTTTACACTTTGTCATATGAAACTCTTTCAGCATGTCTGTGACATATTTCTTTTGTGACCAAAATATGCCTTGAGAAGATCGAGCCACCTCAATACCTAGGAAGTAAGACAAAGGCCCCAGGTCTTTCATATGAAAAAGAGTAGATAACCAAGCTTTAGTATTCTGTATCAGGGTCATATTATTCCCAGCAAGTATGAGATCATCCACATACACCAAAACAACAATGAAGCTGTGATCAGTAGATTTAGTAAACAAAGAGTAGTCAACTTTGGATGAATAAATTCATGGGTCATGAGGAATGTGCTGAGTTTGGTAAACCATTGGCGGGGTGCTTATTTAAGCCCATACAAGGCCTTGTTGAGTTTACATACCAAATAAGGAGAGGTATGATGAATAGATGCTAACTCCCTCTGACCAGTGGTAAGAGGAGTGTGAGAGGAGTGTTGGGGGCTATGTAGCCAGGTGAAGGCTTCATAAACACAGTCTCATTAAGGTCTCCATGTAAAAAGGTATTTTTAACATCCATTTGATGTGCATGCCAGCCCTCCAATGCATTAACAGCCAAGAGAGATCTCACAGTGGTTGACTTGGCCACAGGAGCAAATGTGTCAGCATAATCTATACCATATTGCTGCTTGTTACCAGTGGCGAAACTTGAACAAAATATTAGTGGGGGGCGAAGTTGACAAAAAAATGCATTCAACTAAATAAAATATTGTCAATTAATACAACCCAAAATCATAACGTAAATTTTAATTCAAAGTAGAGCTCGACGCTCTTTTAACACTTTAAAATCCTCTATAATTTCATTAACAATATATGCCTTTGCTATTTGTCTCTCAATGTATATCACTAGTGAGTAGTGACGTGTACAATTATTAAATGGTAAAGGACACTACTCTACCTACATGGCTTGAAAGCTCAATTATCAAGCACACTACTCTACCATTCCCATTTCCCAATTTATTAAAACTCTAAAAGCCTCCCTCCTCCAGAATACCAAAATCCAAAAACTCTATGGATTTCAGATTATACTCCATGGTTATATTCATCCATTTTAATTTTTTCTTTGATTCAATTTCATTATTCAACAAAATTGATAATTTATCTCTTCTTTCACATTCTCTCATGGTCTTGATAATTTGAAGTTAGTAAAAGAAATTAAGATGGCAAATGCAACAAGTACAAAAATACTCACTTCTTATTGAACTCTATTTCAGGTATATCCATTCAATTAGGGATTAGGATTTTATTTAATCGATGATAATAAAAGTTGTTTCTAAAAAAATTAGGGATTAGTGTTTTTTAATAATTGATTTTCTTATTGTATGGTATAATACTGATTCAAACTAATTATTAATAAAACAAGAAAATTTTAAACATACCTTTCCCCTTCTATTGTGGATGAACTTAATTTTGATTATGTTGATTCCTCTCCTCCCAAATTGCTTTCTTTTTTTGTTGTTTCGATTGTTAAAAGATATGAATTATTTTTAGTTTTTTAGATTTTAATTTCAGTTATTATATTCCTATAATTGTGTCTTTTTACTAATGGGCTGAAATTTTTAGGTTTTTAGAGTATTTTCAATTATTTTTTCCTATAATTATGGAATTTCTTTTTAATGGGTCAAAATTATAAAAAAAATTATAAAATAACATTTAACTATTAAAAAAATTTCAAAATTCTCGGGTACCCGCCCCCTTAATGTTCTGCCTCTGCTTCTTACCCAACACTACAAGTCTTGCTTTGTCTCGTTCTTTGCTCCCATCAGCCTTATATTTGGTTTTAAATATCCATTTGCAAGATATTGGCTTCTCGCCAGCAGGAAGAGGAGTTAACTCCCAAGCCTGATTAAGCTTAAGGGTTGCCAATTCTTCATTCATTGCATGGACCCAACTTGGGTGTTGTATAGCTTGCTTAAAATACAAAGGTTTTGAGTGTTGGGTTAGATGGGAGCAGTATTGAGTACATAATCAATATTTTTCGTGGATTGGTAGAGTTCCTGCTCTGATACCATGATGGCAGAATATTCTTCTGTCCTTTGTGTGGGTGTGAGAGGTACATTCCTCCAATTCTATGCTTGTCATTTCAGAAGCCATCAAGGCATATATATACAAAGTACACAGCTCATGCACCTCATACAACTGGTACAATAACTAACTTTTAGCAAAAGACAAAGGACAGCAAAAAAGACATGTAAACCCTTGGATTATTACAAAGTACGTACGGCTATCAGTATTATTAGATATTTTTTGTATAAGTTTGATTATCATATAGGTTTTGAAAAAGAAACGAAAGGTAAATAAAAAAGTTTGTTAAATGAATGGTTTCTAATCGATTTTCTTTGTTTACTAAAATTCTTTGGTAGAAGCCTTGAATGAAATCTATCTCTTCTAAATTTCTTATCAAAATCAGAAAAGCTATGATCACACATCATGTTGCTTAGTGCAAACACTTTAGCATTAAAAACAACATTGAAATATATGTCAATTATAAAATATATTGCCGCAAAGTTTATTATAAACGAAATATAGTTAGTACAAATCAAAAGCGCAAGTATTTCGGCCACATTGCCAAATTCCAATGAAGATGACAAAATTACATTTAACTTTAGAAAAATTACCTAGAATAATCCAAATCATTCATGATTTTCCTATAATAATCCCACCTATTGATTAACCATGAATAATCCCAATTTTGAAGGGCATTTTCCTAGAGTAAACCCGATGATCGAATGACTTGCTATAGCAAGTTTTATTTTTTAAAAAAAAGATAAATTAAAATAAAATGTAAAAAAAAATTGTTAAAAAATATTCATAAAAAATTTATGATTTTTTTTATTATTTAGAATTTTTTATGTAAATTTTCAAAAAAAAATTCTAATTTTAAATTAATATTTAATTTATTTTTTTTTTGGTGAATTGCCTAATTAGCAGGTCATTGGGTTACCCAAGTTTACCCTAGGAAAATACCCCTCAAAGTTGGGATTATTTATGGTTAATCAATAGATGAGATTATTATAGGAAAATCACAAATAGTTTAAATTATTATATTCTCTCATCATTTAATTTCATAATTTGATGAAATTGAATAAAGGTTAGAGAAATAATGAAGATGAGTTGTTGAAGGTTGAATTTGGAGAAAAGTAATTCGAAACTCTAATAGGTCATCTTCACCGAAATATGACAACAATTTTTTATTTGTATTGGCTATAGCTCGCAAATAATAAAATTTGCTCCTATAATTTATATATGACATAAATTTCAGAATTGTTTTAATATAGGAAAAATTTTCGGAAATAACCCGTACTTTTAACGTTTTCCTGTTAATAACCCCTAATTTTGATTATTCATAAATAATCCGAACTTTACACTATTTTTGCTCACAGCATCCCCTCGTCATTTTTAACCGGCTATAGCAAGTTACAGCTGCGAATTGACTTGTTTCCCTCCTATTTGAGCTGCTGCCTGCTGCCATGGTTATCATCTTCAACATCTCAACATTCCTTCATTGTTATACCCTAATCTTAGAGAGAGAAACTTCAAAGCTTTCCATTTTTTTTATAGACATTTTGGACATGAATAGAACCGTTCTCCAGCACGAAAACCCTTCTTCGCCATTGTCAATTTGGCAACAAATCCATGCTCACATTTACTCTTATTCAAATTAGAACTTCTACTATATGTTGAAGAACAATGAGAATTCACTTTTGTAAATAAAAAAAGGAAAAAAAAGAGTGAATGGAAAGCTTTGAAGTTTCTCTCTCTAAGGTTAGCGTTTAACAATGGAGGAATATTGAGATGTTGAAGATGATGACCATGGCAGCATGCAACAGCTCAAATAGGAGGGAAACAAGTCAATTCGTAGGTGTAACTTGCTACAGCCGGTCAAAAATGACGAGGGGGTGTTGTGAGCAAAAATAGTGTAAAGTTCGGATTATTTATGAATAATCAAAAGTAGGGGTTATTCATAGGAAAACGTTAAAAGTACGAGTTATTCCCGACAATTTTTCCTTTAATATAAATGATTGTTTGAAATAATTTTAGTACAAAGATTGAGTGTTTGATAAATGGTGGTTGATTGTTTATTGTTGGCTATTTAGTTGAATTGTTTGACCAATTGACATTTTTAACTTAAACTAGATACTTAAAAATATGTTTGGTAAAATTTGATTGTTTAATAGAAAAAAATAAACCAACAGACCAATAAAAAAAGCCAAATTAGCTTTTTCTTGGCTTATAAGCACACTTTTCAGCTAGGCAAAAAACTACTTCCTCCATTCCAATATAGTCGTAACATTGGATAAACCAGCACTATTCACTTGCCTCCCTTAATTTATGATCTATAAGTTACAATATAGTCAAGTGAGATCTAGTTTGATTCGTCTCGATGAACAGATTATTAATATTAAATTTTATAATTTTATATATATACATAATTATAGATAGATATTAAGGATTGTATTATACATTAGACCACGCGAAAAAGCAAATTTTACAAATATTTTAGAACGGAGAAAGTATATCTTTTGATACTTTAACCAACTAAAAAATCCAAAAGACACTAATTCTTACTCGAGACCGTCTTTCGTAAAAAATCAATTATTAAATCAATCGAAAAGCCATTTTACCGAACACCCCATTTGCCCTAATTTGGGAGAATAGGTTCTAAAAATTCCGGTTCGGCAGGTAAATTGCCAAACACAATCACCAGAAAACCTCCATTCTTCCCAGATTCCTCAGCACAAACCTTTTTTCATTTTGTGCTTACTTGTACTGGTAGAGATATAAAAAGAGAAAGCGAAAGAGAAAGAGAGCGATTTCAATGGCGGAGAAGCCCGAGCCAGTGAAGGTTCTGTATTGTGGAGTTTGCGGGTTACCCGCTGAGTACTGTGAATTCGGTCCCGAATTCGAAAAATGCAAACCCTGGTTGATCCAGAATGCTCCTGATATCTATCCTGACCTTCTTAATGGTAATTTATAAACCTAAATAAATTTAGGATCAAAGTGGCAATCTTATAATTTGTATTTATTCCTGCGTTTTTTGTTCCTTTATAAATATTTATCTTTGTAAATCACAATAAAATTCAAAAATATCATATGAATGATTATTGATTATCTATATTACTGACTTACAATTTTCGTTGGGTTTTATAAATGTTCAGAGAGTAGTAGTAAAGAAGTAAATAAGGTGTCTGATCAGCTGCAGTCCACTTCAATTTCTGCCGGTAATTCTCTGTCTAATTCATTTTAGCATTGAAACAACCAATTATTTAAGCTGCTTTAATTTTTTTCTTGGTGATTTTTCTTGCTTTTCAATAATTTGTTATTTGTTATTGATTTTCTAAAATTTAAATTTAATATCGCATGTTGAATCTTTATTGGCTTGGAAGTGTTAGTTCTGCAATGATTTTTTGTGGTTGTTTGTTAGTGGTGTGCTCATCTGGAATGGGGTTATAAACTACTAGACAGAAGTCAGGGCGGACCAGAAAAATAAACAAAAGATGTCCATAATTTTGAAAAAATTACAAGTGCGTTAAAAAATCACATTGAACAACGATTGATTGGATTGGTGTTCTAAAGGCTACTTTTTTTTGTAATATTTATCCATTTTAAACTGTAAAAAACGAATATTAATCAATAATCCACTATGAATTTCAACCTAAAACAGTAAACTTAAGAAAACAAGTAACTAAGTAAGCCTAAATCATATTCAATTTCAAAGCCATAGTATATTAGTAATTTAGTATTCAAAACAATAATACTTCTAGTATTTAATGAGTTATATTCAAAGAAAACAAAGTAACTAATTGAACCTAAGAACTAAGAAACGTAGAGAACAATAATGAATAATTGAATTTACTTATCAAACTTTAAAGAACCTAATTTGATTGATTGATTCATTCGTACTTTGTAGACTAATGTATAGACATATAGTGAATCTGTGAATAGAATAAGACTATAAGAGGGGTCCAAACTCCAGAGGCTATGCGCAATCGCAACAGAAGTCGGGAATAGGCTAGACTCTAGAGGTTGCAGGCACAGTAGAAGAGTGAAGAGGAGAGGAGGAGGTGCAACAGTTAGCAGAAGAGTTGAGAGTGAGGAAAAAATGGGTTAGGGTTTTCGAAAACAGAAGAGTGAGAAAAGGCAAGGAGGAATCAGTTTATTTTTCGAAATTAATAAATAAAAAATGGAAATGCAAATTGTGGTATGGAGGAATCGAACCTGTGATCTCCAACTTATTATCGTACCCCCTCTACCAACTGATCTACCTTATACTCTTGTTATTTACTTGTTTTTTCTAAAATTTTACGTGTTGTCTAGTGTCTACCCGGATACCCCTTTAGATCCGACAGAAATGAATCATTAAATAGTGTGTACTTATTTATGTTAAGTGAAAATGATCTTTTCAACAAAGTTCAAATGAAAACAATCTCTTTGTAATTACTAACAAGGATTAAAGTGATTACATCGAACTCCTTAAACCCCCTGGCATTGGTGACTTGGGGTTATGGAATGATGTGATAACAGTTGTAATGAACTTGTAATTGTTGTATTAAGTATAAAAATGATTTTCTAGAGCAATTTAATTCCTTGCCATTACATGAACTGAGAAACTATGAAGATGTAACTAGTATTGAATTTTTGATTTTGGAGTTGCATTCTTAATTGACATTGCCATTGGCACTTGGTGATTTCTTTGTCTTGAGTGATTCACAAAGTATTTCAGCACCTATAGTGCAAACCATAATAGTTTGTAGTTCCTTGATTTTCCTTTTTTATTCAAACAATTTGGCTAATAATTTTCGTCATTGACCTACAATTACACATAGAAGCCTTTTTTTCACTTGGAAGCCACCTAGAGGAAATATCACATGCAATTTAGTAGGCATTGGATGAGATGATGCATCCAATCAAAGGGGAGGGTCTTAAGTCCAATTGGCTTCACATTTGACCCCTCCCCCAACAGAAAAAAAAAGAGTTGTTGGTACTTGGTCGAACTAGCAACAATTTTCCGGGGCTCTCTAGAGTCTAGGAGCTCATGGCGTGAGAAAATGTTCTTGGAGTGAATTGCCTCTCTAAGTTGGAGATTATTTCCTCCTATTAATCTCTTAAGTTTGCTTGAGTTTACTATTAATGTCATCATGTAGGGATCTTCTTTTCTTGCTCTCCTTAATATAGAATCGTAGGGAAATCATCTTGTATGTGACTTTAGTAATTGAGATCCTAAGGCTTGGGGAAGGCCTTCCGAGAAATTATTGTATTTCTGTTTGTATTTTTTCTTGATGAATAGAAGTTTACAGAGGAAGTCAACGATGTTGATAAAAGCCTAAAGGAAAAACAGAGTTTTAAAATTAATATTGAGCTGGTACTATATAGCCTTTTGGAGTTTTTTTGTTTCTTTTTTTTTTGTTTTTTCGTATTGCGTTGAGATTTTATATCAAGGTAATGCATGTGGAGTGTATAGGGTCATATGAGGAACAAGTTTAGTTGATTGTTTATGAATTTTATAACTTGGTTTATCCTTTTTCCTAGCATTTGGGATGAGCTCTTTTTGTTTTTTCAGATTGGATTGATTTAAAGACTTTGCAATTGGGTTTCGGTTTTATGTATGGGGGAGACTACGTATATTTCGTAGAATGTTTTAGTTGTGACTCTATTTTTAGAATTTAGAGCTTCTTGGTGTCTTTAAACGTGAATAAATGGAGGAATTGGATTAACTTGTATACTATCAATCCTTTTTTTTTTTTCAATAATAACTCTTTTTACAATTGTTTGCTATTTATCCATGAAGGTTTTAAAATGTTTGTAATGAATATACTTGAAACGATTTTTTTCTACTAATAGGATTGGGAAAAAGAAAATATGATTTGCAAATCTTGTCTAATACCAAATAACTTTAAAGAAGTGTATTGAGACCACATGATTCCTCTTGATAGATCTGCCTTTAGGGTCCATGGCTTGTTAGTATCTAGTTTCCAAGAAATAGTTTTGTAAGTTGAACATTTTTGTGAAATTTTGAAAAAAGTTTATAAAGGGAGGGTTTCCATTGTTAGCCATTAGATTAGTAGATTGTCTGCGCTGATTTTTTTATTTTTTTTTATTTTTTTTCTTAGTAAATGAGAATATTTCTTCTTAAATAAATGAGAGGGTACTTTAAGTTCAAGTACCTAGGAGTTGAGGATTCTCAAAATTTTGCATTACCTATGATTTTTTGACTAATGAAAAGAAGAATTATAGGTTACTACGTAATTTGAGGTAAGTGGTGATCACCTTCCCAAGTTTACGCGTAGACTGTTTTGATTACATTGGTGTTCATCTGGGCATGGAAATTTGCTTAGAGATATTGCCTTCACAGCCTCATATGATATATAGATATGGCGTATACTAGATTTTTCTATCGCATTGGCGATTAGACATAGAGTGATTTTCATTCAATATTCTTTTCATATATAACCTAGTGAATACGATCTAACCAATCTAGATCCATCGCTCTTGTTGATGTTTTTTCTACAAATGGGAATTATGCAAGATCATTTGGTAGTGATGCAAAACAAGAAAATTTATTATAGTTCTACCTTTTTGCTGTGGTGTTAGCCTCCAATTATCTTGAAAGAATCATGATCCACATGCCACAAAATACATGATTCATATAATGGGGAATTGTTGCGCTGTTGTTAAGCTTCCTTCTTGGGGGCTTGGCTTAGGTCATTTCTTATCAAATAAAATAGTTCATTGAAATCATGTTTTAGGTTCAAGCCCTCAAGGTATTCTAAGGTGGTCGGGTGATTCCTTTTTACAACTGTTCTTTCGCACTCCTAGCTTCTTTATAGTGACATTTTTGTGATGAAACACGACTGTCAAGAACTGGGTTTTTTTTTTTATTTTAGGGTTGTTTTTCTTATTGTTTACCCAATCTTAGAATTCTTTTTTTCCCTCAATCCAAAGATTTTATATCATTAAATATCTATTGCATAGTTTTAGGATATTTTGACAATGGTGCTATATTAGAATTCAAACGATGTATTTGAAACTCCAATATCACCTAGATCGAGGGCATGAAGTCTTGTCATGAACAAATTACACTTTCAATGAAAATAATGTTTGTAAGAGATAATAATGCAATGAAATGACACAAAGTTTTAAGGAGGTTTACCCAATTATGGCTATGTCCTCTGAGGTATGTAGTATCTCACTTATATTATCACAAAGGAGTTACAAAGCTCTCAAAATAGAAAATACACTTAAGAGATTAGGTTATGTGTTTAAACTTAGGGATAATTTGTGGATGATGTCTATGAGCATATGAGCTCCCTACTTATAGGGGTAATTACATTAATGAGTAATGCACACTTTAAAGCTAAGAATAAATCATAATAATCAACTCTGGTGACTCCTCATTAACTATCATTCATCATGCATTATTATTATCTTTAAGTCACTTTTCAATACCTCTATAACTTCAAGCATTGATCATCCCACTCAAACATCGTCATAAATCCCTCTTAATGCGCATGCTCAATGCACATTTAACACACCTATTTGATTACATCTCTATGCACTCACACTAATACATAGACTTGATTGTGCACTCAAGTCACAATATTTCTTCATCATATTTCTACCCTACTTTGTGATTAATATGAATTGAACGGTCATTGACAACAAATAAGAGTTTGCATATAGAGTAGTTAATTTTTTTTGCTTTTTTTTTTTTTGGTTTTTTTAGTAGTGGAGTTGTAGATGTTGTTTACCAATATCAAGGGAAAAAGAATTTGGTTACTGGCTTAGTTGTAAATGGCACGAGGTTAGAAGGGGACTACATATCTTTTGGTATAGCTATATGTATAGGCCTTACTCAAGGTAAAAGGTGTAAAACCTTTTTTTCTTTTCTTTTTTTTTTTTTGGTTTGAAGAACATCCCCATGTGTCCATTATGTCTTTGGTTCTATTGTGTTTTGTGCTCGGTAACACTTCATAGTGAGCCTTTTTCATGTGGTTGTAAGACTATACTGGCTAGTTTAGCAAGTTTACTTTTGTGATGATTGTGTTTTTGGTTCTAAAATTTTTACATAGAATATAATTTTTCGAGTCTCTACCATGTGACTTTCTTTGAAATGGAGCTACTCAATTCGCATCCTTAGGTGTGAGGCATTTTAAGGTTTCAAAAAGTTCGTGTAAAAAACGTTAAAGAAAGAGGCTAGTGAATTTTTTTTTTAAATTTTTTAAAATTTTTTATTGAGATTTAATGACCTTTATTATTGTACAATCTCTTTTTTTTAGTATAAACTAACTTTTCTTGAGTAAAAGAGTAATATATATTTCATTGATCTTTCCTCATTTAGGTTGCTGTTTTGGAAATATTATATATTCCACGATCATCTTCCCATTTGTTTTTGCACACATGCCAATGCACTATTTTAATTGTTAATATCTCTAATTTGATAGAAATTATAAAGTCGATATTAATTAAATTTACAAATTAGATTTTTTTATTAACATTATAGAGAAAATAAGATTTTAGAATATACTTGTAACTGTAATGTGTGGAAAAATATACGCAATTTGAAGGAGGTTGCAACTATTTGCTAAATCCTCTGGCCTCTTTCCCATAAAGTTTACAACATCTCTATGTGCTTCCTGCATGTGCAATGATGATGCAGAAAGGATTCACAGGATTTTGGATTTACTAGTAAGGGATGCCTTCCCTTCATGTTCCACAGGTTGCCCATGACTTCAAACTATGATGTCGGTGAGGATATGGCAGGCGTTAGAAGGGAACTCAGGGAGCGGAATGGTCCAAATAAAAGGAATATCAGAGAATAATGATTCTGCCTATGCAATATGGTGATAAGTATGTCAAAGTCTGACAAGTTTGTTAGGATGTCAACACTTCTGTTATACAGAATATTTCCTTTCATAGCGGTTATATATAGAGAATAGGGATAATGAATATCACTATGCTTCTATTGATCAATAGTTACAGTTGGGAGCTCAAGTATGCTTTAAATACTCTAGTTGGGTTCTTTGCTCAACATATCTATACGTCAATGCTCCCTATTTTACTACATTTCTTGTCTTTCTATTCTATTTTGATCTGCAACTTCTTTCTTCTCATTTTGATCTCTGTTCTTGACTTCTTTCTTTTCTCATTTCTCAATTTTTTCTGCTGGAAATCAGACCTGCAAGTGTTACACAAACCAATAACCATATGAATGCAGGGCTGGTGCAACATAAGCACCTTTGCTATATGGCTTGGCTCAAATTAGTCCAGTCAGTTCTGTCAAGTACAAGAGTTTCTGGTCTCATGTGTTTCTTTTGCCAAGATCAGTGTTTAAAAAAGTTCATTCCATCCGAAACATAGAAACTATTGGCAAGATTGTCTAGAATATTAGTTGGAAACAAGATACTCTATGGGTTTTGTTTGGTGCATCTTGGGTATATTAAAGGGAAAGAGTGGTGGGATTTTTAGGCCCTCAACTGCTGCTACATGGGTTATCAAATAATTGTGTTGAATTAAGGATCATCTGAAGCAGCTTCAGCTCGGCCTAAAGAGGCCTACTGATGTATACTCTATCAAAGTGGTAAGTTAGGTCTTGCTGGTATCAGAGAGCAGTGTGTCTGATGTTATTCGGAGCAGAACCACAGCCCTCCCAAATTTCGATTTATTGCTTGGCTTTCAATGAGGGATAGATTGAAGACAAAGGATAGGTTGTATAAAATTGGTCTATCTGATATTGGTAAGGAATGTGGATCGGTTATACTTTTGATGGCATTACAGAAAACAAGGCTACAATATTGTGTTAGAAATGGCTCTAGGTTCCTAGTCCCTACTGCTCAAAGCCATGGCAAGTTATTAAAGAGGATGGAAGTATTTAATGTCAGAAAAGTAATTTCTATGCAGGGCTTTATAATGTGATCTATTGGGTTTGGAGCTAGCATTAGCAACAACAAACTTTGTTGTTTCCAAGTCCATACCATTGTACATACTGTAGAAATCATAAAGCATAATATTGGAGCTGGAGAAAAACTCACAATTAGGAAAGACATTTTTCTGAAATGACTGCAGCTAGAGGTGTTCAACGGGGCGGGTCGACCCAATGGGTCAAGGGTCACGTCACATTTAATGGGTCATTAGCGTGTCGGGTCAATAAAGGGGCGGATCATGAACGCCCATTGTGTAAAGAGTCGGGTCGGATAATTATATTAAGTGGTTGTAAAAAATATTTTACCACTTTTTTTTAATATTTTTATATGGGATTGTTATATTTATAGTTGAATTGACCTAACGGGACATAAAGTATAATAAAAAAATTATTTTATGAACTTTTCAAAAAAGGGTCAAAATGGGTCGTTTTAAAACGGGTTTGACCTGCCCCGGCCCGTTTAACATTTGACATGACCGGCCCCGACCCGGCCCATTTAAATTTTGACCCGCCCCGCCCCGACCCATTGAACACCTCTAAGTGCAGCTAAACCACCTGTAGTGCTTGATTGTTTGTTTATTTTATGGCTCTGCAATGTTTTTGTATTTAGCTTTTGTTTGACGGGGTCTTACCTAGTATGTTTGTCCTCTTGCATTAATATGTTTTTGTATTGCTTAGATCCAAAGCAAATAAAATTCATTCATTTACCCAAAACAATTCAAAAGGCATGAGCCTGATTATTCAGGCCCTTCAAGTGTTGTGTTTAGGAGTGTTGGCATATCTCAACCACTAGGCCTTGTGGGTTGCTGTTGCTCAAGACTAAAGAGTATTGCAAGTGGATCTGGCCTGGCCTAGTGCCAACCCCATTCCTCCTACAATTTTACTTGATGAGCAGTGAAGCTGTTTTTATTCTTCTTATTCCCTGTGCCTAATCAGCTACTCAATGAAATCGCATCACACGAGACCCAAGGGTGAAATTTTTTTTGACTAGGTCAGAGACTCAGAGTCAGAGGTCCTTATTCTTGGAAACCAATCAGTTGAACTTGAATGAATCATATCTTAGGCTAGTGCGCTTTTGTTAGTAACCGACTAGCTATACATTTTTTCAAGTGTTTTGGCATTCAATCTATCCAAATTCTCTGAAGTATAGTTCTCATCGTTGCTTAAGTTTGTTACCTTTTTCTGCTGTGCATTATAATTTCCTTGAAAAAAAGCGCAAGAATCTTCTCATATCTGAATATCGAAAAACTAAAGCATTTTATATAGACGTTTCTTCTGACTGGCATTGCAGTCTATCTTAGAGAAAAGTCTATGGAGAACTTCCTGTTTGAAAAATATCTACAGAAACTATTGCTATATGGAAACAATCTGCTCTCAGTGCAACATTTTTGTGTTTTCTGTTATTCTAAAAATAAGTGAGAATCATGGGTTGACATAGTGATTGAAGGCTTTCCTTCACACCCTTGTGATAGAGGTTCCATTCTCATGCCGATAGAAGGATTAATTCCCCTCCCCCTCTTGCCCGTAGGTAATTCTACCTTCCCTGAAAAAAAAATAGCAAATAAGTTATGCGACAACTGACCTGTATTTAAAGCTGTTTTTTTTTTTCTCTTGAAGTGCATCTACATCTATTTCTTATCCAATTCTTTTCTGCAGGTGGCTCAACATCTCAACCAGAAGAAGTAAAGCGACTTCCTGGTGGGAAAGTTAAGAAGAAAGTAAGATGTTTGATTTCACTTGTATCTTCTTTCCTATTTGTGATGCTGTTTTGGCGTATTTCTGTTTTATAACACAACAATGAGTTTTGAAACATCATTGGGAATTTCGGATCATAACTGTGTTGACTGAGCTAGCATGGATTACAATCTTAATTGTTATAATTAGGAACATAATTTGAGCTTCTAATATAATAAAATATAGTCTCTTATTAGTTCTAGCCTTCTAGGAGATCTTTTGGCTACTAACTAAATTATGTAGCTCTGAGAAGAAGTATTAAATACATGTTTTCCTATAAAAAAAACTCTTTGAACGTCCTAAACGTAGCTGTTTTTATAGCACTGCTAATCAAAAATTCCATTGCCTTTTTTTAATTGCCCAAAACCCCAATCCTTTAACTCAATTTCTTGTCACAACACCAATAAAATGTTCCTTCTGCCCATGTTGTTTCTACCTTGTTGGTGAGACCATTGTTATCTGCACCAATCACATGTTATCATCATCAATTTTGCCATGTTTAGGAGGAATGTTTTTGGATTTCTGGATAATTGATGGTGTAAAGAAAAAACTGGGATGTCTTGGTGGTTGGTGGAAGTAACAAAGGTGGAACAGTAGGGTTTTGGGTATTTTAATTAACCTTTATTCTTGAATTTTCATAATAGTTATTAGTTAGTAGTTGTTTTCTTTAAAATTCTTTATATGGTCTTGATCTCTAAATTCTGTATTTTAATTAACCTTTGTTCTTGAATTTTCATAATAGTTATTAACCTTTGCTAATTTCCTTGTTTTTCTAGTTTTTATGTATTTGTCTATTCTTAATGCCTCCAAGAGATATGTCATTCTTTAGTTTGAAGTATATAGACTATAGTAAAATGACTTATTAAAGCACGTGCTCTTCTTATTTATGTTAAGTTTTAAATGATGTTTACTATCAAGTTTTAATCTACAACACTCTCTTCGTTATTGAAAGGGAAATATAGGAAGTTGTAGTAATGAAATGTAAATAAAATGTTTACCTAGCGCAGCTTTCAGAGATGGAATATGTAAGAGCTTTATTTCGTCTTTCTTATCTATACCGACATTGCTGTCAAGGATCGATTGTTTATTTGGTTATCAATGATTCTGTAGAATGACTACATCACTACACTGTTTTACATGGATTCTTTATCTTTCATTCTTATAATTTAACTTTTCTCAAATCTTAATCTGAATTATTCATGAGAATTGTAGTATATAAAGACCCTAACTATTGAAATCAAAACATAACTCTAATTAGAGTAGAACTTCATGCAAAACAATAATTCAAACTACAGGCTAACACATAAGCCGTGCAATATATTCAAGCAACAAATGGCAAGCTCCTAATCTATTTAAAACTCTAAATCATCAAAATCGTCATGTTTACTTAAAATTGACAAGCTGTAGACAGAAGGGGCGCCAAGTAGGCGCTAGTGTGGGGATGACTTGGCATTAAGTGATGAGAAAACAACTGAAACTGACGTTGACTCGTTGCTATTGAGTACTAACGACTTACTGCTTCTGTTGCTACTTGCTGCACTATCATTTCAATTTTCAACACTACCACATGTGGTTTCACATTCACATGCTGTTTACAGGCCTCCTTGCACACCCATTTTGAAACACTACTAGTCACCTCCAAATGCATGGTCATCCTCATCTAGTATGCACCCACTAGCCATAAAACACGACTCTTAAGCAAGTAACAATTCTTGCAGCCGAAATGGATAATGGACTTGGGTCACGTACGATTTACATACAAATTTAATATGAGTTCAATTCAAGGTGTGGGCTAGTTAACCTTCGTAACCCCATCTTCTTTTTCATGTTTGATTAAGGCTCTATTGCACTTGTTCATATTTTATGTAATTGATTGTGCCACATCTGAGAAACCATTGATTGTTTCAATTTATTCTCATAGTTTTGAGACAGGAGCCTTAGCTAATGTTGTATTATATACTTGAGGCTTGTGTTTTTGTTCCAATGATTCTCACACCTGTCATGGTTTTGGTGTCATTCTTCTGTATCATCAAGAACAGGCACCAATTTCAGTCACTTAAGTGCCTTTCATCCTCTAGTTATTTCTCTTTGTTTGATGTTTGAGTTATGAAGCTCGTTGTTGTGCTTGTTTTCTGTGCACACCCTAAAACTACCTCTTTCTGATTATGTTTCTCTTGTAGGATAAGAAAGAAGTTATTATTGAGAAGATGGTACGAAATAAGCGAAAATGTATCACCACTGTTAAAGGATTGGAACTTTTTGGTGAGCATATTTTCTTGAATTATCTTATTTATTCTGTGCATATGAATTTAACAAATAAATAGTTGTGTTGGATTGCATGGTTGCATAAAAGATAAACAGGACCTTGACGACCCCTACGCAATTAGTCTAACAGCTCAAAACAGTTCTTTGTTTTCTAGAATATGAAGTTGTATATAAACAAGTTTTCATGTTGATTTTTTTACCAGCATTATTGGTTCTATACTTCTCTCTTTCTCTCTCTCTCTCTCTTAACACACATACACACACAACATTCAGGTCCAAATTTTCTGTATCCTCGCATTGATTAGGATTTTGCCAATGCCCAACATTTTTTAGTGATAATTTTTCTAGTTTCGAGTTTCAACTGCTAGTTCAGGATGTCTACTTATATGCTGATGTATTAATGTTATGGACTGGATATGCCATGGAATGTAATTACTAAAGATTAAACAGAAAATGTATTTAAATGTATGGATTTGGTATGTAAAATGTAAGTGTAAAACAAAGAACGATTACAAACGTAAACGATAGTTACAAGCAATTCGAGAAGCTTGCCATCTCCCAAATGAATGTAAAACTCAATACAAAGTGTATACTAATTTCTGGATGCTTTTCCCCTATCCCTCCATCTTTATTTATACTAAAAACCCCTCCCTCAAGTAGCTTGCTCCCCAAGCCAACAACTAAATGGTAATTACTATATTACCCTTAATTAATTACTTAACCTCAATACCCTATTCATGACATACCGGCCCCTAAAAACTCCACCTTCTCAATGTTTTGATGTTTGGTTTTCAGCTCCTTATTTGCAGTTAGCAATTCCCTAATTAATTAGACTGATTTGATTGTGATTGCTTTTTTGATTCATTTTGTGTTATGTCAATTGAATTTCATAGCATTTTATTTAGTCTTAATCAGTGTAACATAATTCGCCAGTTAATTCTCTATTTGAATTTGTGATTCACTCAAAATGACCCTAAAATAATCCAAAATCGAATATAGTTTGCTTTTTCTGATTCGCGATTTGCAAGGAGATTAGTGAATCATGTGACAGTAGTCTTAATAGTCAACTTTAGTATAGATGCTCTTTGATAATTCTGATGATTTTTTCAGGTGTCAAACTTAGTGATGCTTCAAAGAAGCTAGGCAAAAAGTTTGCAACTGGTGCTTCTGTTGTTAAGGTTATATGGTTTTTTTTAATTATTTTTAAAATATTGACCTACTTATCTACTTAATAATAAAGCTAATGGCTGATTGTTGCAGGGACCTACGGAAAAGGAGCAGATTGATGTTCAAGGGGATATCGCCTATGATATTGTGGAGTTTATTACAGACACTTGGCCTGATGTAATGTCCTTTACTGATTTTTTGTTGTTTTTTCATTTAATGTCCTTTATCTATATTTTCTTTCTATTTTTGGATTTTATACATTAGCATTATTGCATACCGATTAGAAAGGCAAAACAAGACATGCTTCTTCCATATCTTGTGTTCACCTTGTTGCCAAGCAAGTCATAGCTTTGATCATCTTCATAAGTTGGCTAACTGTTCCTTCACTTTGAAGGATTGCCCATTCCTGGAGGAGTTTTTCCTTTATTCACTTGAGCTTTTGAACCTGAAAATTGCGCAGTTTCCTTTTTACAATAGACGCCATTATCTGTTGTTAATATCAAGAATGTGATTGTGAAACTTTGTTTTAAACTGCACACAATTGGAACAATTTAATTTTTTTACTTGACTCTGTCTATATAAACTTTTCTTTATTGTTTTAAAATTTATCTGAAACGACCGGTTAAGTATTGGGTGATGATTTTAAAATCTTCTTCCCTTATGTTGTTTGAAATCTTAATTATAGGTCCCAGAATCTGCAATTTTCTTTATCGAGGAAGGGAAGAAGGTTCCAGCAGCTTGATGCTGAGAAAGAACCAGAAAAGTTCAAAACTTCAATACTGGCCCTTATATATTGCAAATCAGAAATTTGGTTATGTTCTTCTGAGGAAAACTACCCGCACAGGAGGTTTGGTTTTTTAATATTTTCCGGGCGGTTTTTCCCCCCTTATTTGTGGTTCAAAGTTTTCGTCTTTTTTCTATTTTCAGTATGTCTGATGAGAATCAGCCTGTGTATGAAGATGTATGCTACTAGCCTGAATAGTTGAAATTTTCATAATGAGATACACCGAGCCTCAGGAACGTTATCGTCACTCCTGTTTGCGTGAGTAATCAATTAATTTATGTATATAAATGCTATACTTATCTGAAATCCACAGATTATTGTTCATCTATAATTGAAAACTACCTCTTAGTTCAATCATTAAGTTGGGTAAGGTTGTGTACATTGACCCTCCAAAACTCCACCCTAAGTTAACTGGGGCTAGAAGCCACTTAATAACGTTGGGGTAAATGTTGTTCATCTATACATATAGTTAAAAGATTGAAAAAAAAAATCTAATTTAATTGATGCATGCTGTTGGGGAAATTAGTTCACCCTAGATGTGTTAATTATCTGGTTAAAACACAATATTCTATGTTTAATGATAGAGTTATTATGTTAAAGTGATTACAATCCAATTTTCTCATAATCGGTCCTGTATGTTGCATGAACTGTGCTTGTTGTTACTTGTACTAAAACTACACGTCACTAGTGTTTTTTCTCCGGGTAACGAATTGCAGCAAACTGACCATAAAACTTGTCAACTAAAATATGAGAATTATCAATTGAAAAAACAATTTAACCTATAAACCACAAGGCTTAGCTTTGAGCTGGTTGCTGCTGAAGGATTTGCAGAAGATATACCAATACTTTGGATGACACAATGTTCATGATCTTGCTTCAGACGAGGGCCATTGTATTCCTTCCATTGAGTAGAATCAAGCACAGGTTTAAATTGTGACTCATAGGTCCTCATGTAGCTAGTAGTGCGAAAACGACGATCGACAAAAGGGTCTTTAGATAAGCTATATGCAAAACATACAGCTAACACATGTGAACATGGATAGTGGGAAACCCGAACCCTTTCACATGTGCAAGTGCGGTTTGAAAAGTTAACAGTGTAACGCTTCTCGCCTTTGCGTTCTATCCGTTTGCCTTTTCCAGTTGTGACTTTGCATTTGCCATTGGTTATGTCAAATTGCTTTACGTTGTGATATCGTGCCTTTCGCCTGTTTGCTTCTATTTTTTTCAACAAGATAGGGAGTGTACAGATGATTAGAAGCAAGTCGTTCTCTTGCTATTTCCCTTTTTTCACAAACCATTTGTTCACACGATAAAAAGTTAGTTCAACAATAGCTTCAACAGGTAAGAATCTAGCACCTTTCAAGACGCCATTGAAGACCTCTACCATGTTCGTGGTAGCATAGCCATATCGGTAACCCCCGTCAAATGCTAATGACCATTTCTCTATTTCCATATCATTTATGTATTCGAAAGCCTCTTCACTCATATAACGAATGCGCCTTAAACCTTTGCTAGCTTTTTGTCTTTTTCGTTGATAAGCAGTAGCAATAAATATTTCTTCACCTCAACATTCTTTACATGAGTATTCAAATTTGAAGCAACATGACGAATGCAAAAGCGATGGTATGCATCTAGAGGGGTCCGCCCACTATTAACATTATTCATGATAGCTATAATTCCTGGATGGCGATCAGATATAACACATAGCCCTCTTATTCTGGTGATCCGATGTCGAATACATGTCATAAACCATGATCAACTATCTACATTTCTTCTTCAACAATAAAATCAAAGGAAATAAGGAATGATAATAATTACACTAAAAATGGGGAAGAAATGAAGGAGGAAATATAGAATTTAGAGGATTTAGGGTTTGTTTGTGGAAGAGGGAAATGGAAAATAAATCGAAAATAAGCTACCGGACTCTTATTAATGCTTCAGTTCTGTTCACTGTTAATAACAGCGAACAACTTTTAAAACAACAACTCTGTTCGCAGTTAGTAACAACGAATAGACTAAAAAACATAAACAGGTCTATTCGCTGTTACTAACCTTCAAAACTGACTTGTGCCAACTTTAAAAGTAAAACACGCAGTGTACTTAGGTTAATTCCCTTAAGATTAAAGAATAAAATGGTTCGGGTTGGCATGCGGGTTGCTTAGGCACGACACACCTAAGGCAAGACGTAACATGATACAATATTATTTGTCACAATTTGGTACAATACGATTAGGTATGAAGCACACACATACCACATAGTTTTATACTTAGATCTTATTTTTGAATAGTAAAGTATGACACGACACAATACGATACTATTCACGATACATATATAATACGTGTTTGACATAAGCCACAACTAATGTGGTACGTGTACGGCCCGGCATGACACAATTTATATACGTTACAACTTACATAAGATCTCTTACTAATGACTCAACTATTAATACAATACAAGCAATATATCCATAGATGATCCAGATTCCAGCAAAAGGGTTTTTGGACAGGAAATGGGCCAATAAAAATCAAAAGAAAAACAAAAAGTTGAATGTCTGTTGCCTAGAAACTAGATACTCCATCTAAGAAGATTTGAGGCAGATACCTTTATTCTACAAGACACGTGAGAAAAGGATGGCATCGTATCACACTATCGGTTTAAGAAATCGTCACACTTTTCTTTTTAATCTGTTTTCTTTACTTTGTTATAATTATTTTTATTTTCTGGAAATGTCCCTACCATTTTATTTTATTCATACTCACAAAATTCAAATGGTCTCACTATTTTTTAGTCTTTATACAATATACAATTACAAATTCTTATGAGAGGCGGTCTCTTCAAGAGACCCTCTGTAATTGGACAGACCCATTTTATATTCATAAAATTTTGTAAGTAGGCATTAAAAATGATGTAAGTAGACATTTAAGATATTAAAAGTAAGCATTAAGAATAATACAAAAATACAGCAAGTAGACATTAATATTTAATGAACTGGGCTTGAAATACGTCTATTAAAGAGACGGTCTTTCAAGACACTAGCTGATATACAATTGTGGTAATTTCTCGACCCATTTGGAAATTGGAATATATTCTTAAATCCATCCATGTTTAGTGACATCATCCATAATCCTAGAGTTCTGAAGTTTGAATCAGCATGATCTACACAAAATCTAAATCTTCCAGATTTATAAATCCTGTTGATTATTACTCCAGATCTCATTGTTTGTTCTTTTAAGGAATTATGATAAGAACTCCATACTAAGTCAAGTCATTGTTTGTCTTAAACTAGAATTTCTACCAATCAAACATTTATTAGGTACCATCACTTTATTTTTCAAATCTTGGGTTGTGAATTGTGATACATTTGAAGATCCAATTAGTATGACTATTCACTATTCTATGCATGGACATGTGGGACTTTTGGTTTATGATAATGAGTTTTCGAATTGATGAATTAAGATACGAAAATTTTAGTGAATTCGACGTTTATATGCTAAATTATTTTATTTGTTTTTGGAATTCGTACTTCTATTACACATGCAATCGACACATGTCACACGTCATCATCATACTCGAGATGGGTGGAAAGTAGCAGATAATATGTACCGTTATTTAAGAAGATAAAGAAATTGTAACCAATGAAACCATTGATCCAACAAAACCTACAAATGAAAACAAAAGGCATGAATCAAGTAGAAAGACAAGATTGAGTCATGGACACATCTATAGATATACTTGTATATTTAGTCATGTCATGCATAAGCTAACAAATGAGTTTGTAGATAGTGATGAATATAAGGATTTAAAAATTAGAAGGGTTAACTGATACGTTAGCAAATAATTATAGTCGAATGATTAATACAGTAGTAAAGTAAATTTTAAAAAACATTAAAATTTAATATTTTTTTTTGTTTTGAGTTAAGTCTCATGAATCATGATAGATTTTCCCCCTTTTAAATCAATTGTAAGTATAGACATTTTCTTTTTGCGCATTGTTTTCTCGAGTCTTTTATTATTGTTCTTACTTGTTCGTGAGTCTTAATGTCTTATGGTGTTGTGTTGTGCCCCATCATGATGAGCCTATCAAGGAGATGTCTAGCACATGATCTCTTGTAATTGACGAGCCTATTTTTAACCAAGATCGTAAGCCTAGTCACAAAGACTTTGATGTGATTCATGTAAATTATGATTTACCTCCCATTCATCTCTATCATGATCAATTGGATGTGTGCACAGGTTTCCCTCAATTAGCTATCATATGACGCCTGTAATATCTTGTTGTTTTCGATTTGATTTTTCTTAAAGTAACGATTAAATAATGGAGTATGATAATTATTTTTTTGTTACAAGAGCAAAAGTACATTATTTTAAGAGTATGAATCATTATTAATATATATAGTGAATTTTATTTACTAAAAATTTCATTTTTTTAATATTTAAGAATTTATCAATAACGTTAGAATTTTAGAGTTTACCCATCGTTTTGAATTTTGTTAAACATGAAATGGAATTATAAAGTCGAGACACACTAAAAGATTGGACTATTGGACCTCTTGTTCGGTTGGAGAAAACGCCAAAGTTGTTAAAATCGTGATTCTACTTAGAATCGTTTAGAGAGGTAGAATCGAATCGGTAAAATCGAATCGTAGAATCGTACGATTCTACAAATAAACTTTAAAACATTAAAAATATCTAGTTTCTTATCATTATTATCCAATTCAAAAGTTTAAATTTATAAATTAAAATTTCTTTGACTTTATTTCTAAGAATATAACGAAATTTTGTCAATAATTAGTTTAAATCTTCATACGGATTAAGAAATTTGTTTTTTAAAAGTTTTCATGATGAAAAATTTGAAATTTATGTGTACATGAGAAAGAGATTAGTAAAATATGATACACAAGAAAAATTAAAAATATTTCATACTATATTAGTAGAATCGGATCGTTAAATCGTAGAATCGTAGAATCGTGTTATGATTCTACCTCTCAGAATTTCATTCCAACTAGAATCGTAAGATTCTACAACTTTAAGATTCTACTTGCGATTCAAATCGCTCGCTTGTTTTTGAATCCTAAAATCGTAGAATCGTAGATTAGAATCGCTATTTTAACAACCATGGAAAACGCTAAAAATGATTAAGTCATTCAGCAAATACTTGTTTAAGCAATTACATTGAATTAAGTTAAAAATGTTTGAAAATTTATCAATTCTCTCGAGACATAAGTGACAGATTAGAACTAATTTACCTTATATATGATCCATATATTTATTTGTTTGTTTATAAATTTGAGTATAAATAATAATCATAAAGTATAGTATTTAGTTTATCTTAATATTATATTCTAATTTCAAAAGATTCTTTGGATTTATAGTAGCATAACATCAGTTCTAGTTATAGCTATAGTAGTTGATATTAGTGATCATTTAGTTTGAATTAATTGTTATTGTCCTTGTGGATATATGTAATTGGGATCACATATGCACTTATATCAATCATTTATAAACACTCTTTACAAAAGTTGTTTCCATCTTTACTAAAGTTAAAACTACGTGCGTTGTAAATTTCAACCATTTTTTAAAGGAGTGTTCAACCAATTTCAACATTTAACATCCCCACCCACCATAATCAATAATCATATTTTTACAACCTACAATGGGTAATTAAGTTTCTCACTTGCACGTGTGTGAGTTAGTATGAACACAAATATGTCATTCATCTATTCTTCAATCAATTAAAGTCATAGAGGTTTACAATAATATTGTTACTCGTGTAGCAGAGGAGAGTTGTCCGAACATAAATTAATGAAGTTATGTTCTAAAATCAAATGGTATTAATTAGGAGGAGTAAATCATCAAGTACATATGGTAATCAATCTTTATTTAATTTTTTTTGATGTGGGATTACAAGTGGGTTATTTTCCAACAGTTCAGAATAATACTCCATATATTCAGCTATTCTTGCAAGAAAACCATTTTTTGGGGGAGACAATCTTAAAGTAAAGGATTTATATTTTCATTATTATTCATATTAGTTGTACTATTTAACTCGTATTGAAACACATCTCACAATGAAATTGCCATGTACTACAATTTGTGACTAAAATTTACTCCTATGTATACTTGAATAGTTGTAAAGGTGTAGACTAAATAGCAAATTGATGTCAATGATTTACAATATACTCCCTCCTATTCAGCACAATTGTCCCATTTGCTTTTTGGGCACTGTTCATCTCTTACTCTTAATTTGCATTTTATTATTAATCTATAAGTTAAAACATAGTCAAGTGAGATCTTGTTTGATTCGTCTTAATGCAAGGATTATTTATATCAACTTTTCATAATTTTTGATTATACACAATTATAGATATTAACGATCGAATAAGTGCATTGGATAGAGTGCAAAAAGCAAATGGGACAATTGTGCTGAATAGGAGGGAGTAGCATATAGCTCAATTGGTTTGACAAGTTCACGATGAAACTTCACTTAAAATATTACATGGATGAAAATTTAATGTTAACGATTATAACTGATTTTTACTGATTTTTACTGATTAAAACTGATTTTTACTTTTAGTATAATTATTTATTTTTATAAAGTGAAAAGCTCTCTTTATTTAGAGTCATTAATTTACACGGTTTAATAATTAGGATGTAGAGTTAGGTAAGGCACTAAGAATATAGGATGAGACTTTTTGGTGTAAAAAAGAGAATAATTCATGAATTAATTGATATTAGAAAATCCAGCATTCCGCCACCACAATCCATTCACCACACGCACACTCTCGATTCGCTCGCTACAAATACAACATAAACAAAACCATTTGTTCCCTCCAACACACCCTTCATCATTCTGTCTTCTTTCTTTTCTTTGCTCCACTTTTGCCTTTACTTTGCCTCTTGCTTCCTTATTCTCCGACTCATAGCCGTCGTCAATTAGCATCAGCAAAGCGGTCTATACTACAGAATGATCAATTTTTATGATTATTTGATTTTTTGTTTTAATTGTCGCGAATTTTGTATAATCCCTCCTATTCACTTTCCTTGTCTCATTTGGTTTTGGCACATTTGCCAATGCACGTTTTCAATCTTAAATATATCTAATTGTGCTTGATTTCAAAAAAATTATAAAAAATTGATATTACTAAAATTTATAATAAGACGAATTAAACAAGATCTCACATGACATGACTATGTTATAACTTATAGATTAAGAACAAATCACATAATCAGAGTGATTGATGAATATTATTGAAAAATCGAACGGGACAAGTAAAGCGAATAGGAGGGAGTATTAGTTTACACGAGTGTAACAAAGTAATAACGATTTAAATGTTGATGTTTTAATTAACAGAGACATTTTATCATACACCAACATTTTTTTTCTTTTCTTAAATCCTAAGGGTTTTTGAAGATTAAATCAGCACAAAGGCTAAATTTTATGAGAGAGTCTTGCATTGACTCCAATCCATATTCATGTCTCCTCTTTCATTCTACTTACGGCACGTTTAATTGTTGGTATTAGGATGAAATACTACTCATCACATCGTTCTCTAGGGTTGTTCATATTTAAAATATGAAGATGATCAACCAAAGAGTGTAGTAATGAAGGATATTATTTCATTAAGAGTAGTTATTCATTTAATAATGAATAATGATTATTATTATTTGAAATCATTAAAATTAGCATAGGGTTTAATAAAAAAAATAATAGTGAAAGGAAATATTGCATTAGTCAAATGGAAATTATGTAAACATCTTTTACATGTTGGATTTGTGGTTAATGCATGAATCTGCATACAACTCCAACTACATATATATGTGATATTCGGTCTAATGTATAATTAATTTTAGTATTAATTTTTGATAGTACGCTTGATTTGTCAATTTCGCTTTTTTTTATCGTGATTTCACAAATCTATAATTTATGTTCGTGTGAAAAGAAAACACTTATTTTTTATTGAAGTACTTTAATTTCTAAGAAGTATTTAAGTGTTCGAGTTCTTTTATTATTTATAATTCCTAACAATTTCTTTTTTGAGTAGATTTATTTTCTTTTTTTTTTAAATTAAGATTTATTTTCTGTTTTTTATCTATCTTGTGAATATTATATCATCTACATAGATGATGAGATATATAGTCAAGTTGTCTTATTATACATGGAATAGTGTATGATTTGAAATGTTTTCCTAATTTGATTCGAACTTTTTCATTGATACAACATTAAACTCTTGGATTAAGCAGAAGAGCATCTGAGCATGTTCAACTGATATACAGGGTTTTGGAAAATTGAAAGCCTCAATATTAATGTACACTACAAAAAATTTGCAAACTAGCGACTATGAGATATAGTCGTAAATTAGTCGGTATTTGTAAATACCGACTAACCTCCGACTAAATCGAATTAGTCGGTATATAATGGTCGGTAAAATAATTGAGTCGTTAAGTTAGTCGGCGTACCTACCAAATATCATTTAGTAGGTGTAGTCGGACCGCCGACTAATTAACTGTGTCGGTACATAGTCGCTGCTACCGACTAAATTTTAGTTGCTAAATAGTCGCTGTAAAAATAAAAGAGATTTTGTTTTTTTTTTTATTTTTTTTTGAAAGATGTTTTTAAAATTGTACCGACTATCTGTCGACTCAGTTATAGTAGGGGATTAGTCGGTAAGGTCAAACTTCAAATGTTGACCATATTTTTACCGACTAACCTGAGACTACTTTCTTGGTAGGAGGATAGTCGGTAAAGTCAAAATAATGTTGACTGAAAAAGCGTACCAAAATTTGGCGGTTATTTTTACCGACTAACCTGAGACTACTTATGTGGTAGGAGGGTAGTCGGTAAGGTCAAACTTATGTTGACTGAAAAGCGTACCAAATTTTGGCGGTTCTTTTTACCGACTGTTTTCCTACTAATGCCGTAGTCGGAATCTAGTCGCTAGATTTAAAATATTAAAATAATAAAACTGGTCAAATGTGGTCAATTGTAAACCACATTTGACCAGTTTTATTATTTTATTACTAAAATAAATTGTCGCACGAATATAATAAAAAACGTAATAAAAAACGAATATAATAAAAAACGCATATAATAAAAAACGCAAAAATAAAATTAATAAAGAAAATGTTCAAATAAATAAATGTTTAATCATACAAACATAAAAAAAACAACCAAATAAATGTTTAATCATAAAAAAAAAACACAAAAAAAAATGTTTAATCAACATCATCATCATCAAATAAGTAGGATCAGTTGGGTGGTGGAGGTGGAGGAAAACCTCTTTCGATAAATATGCCGCGCATAAAGCCGAGAAAGTGATTTAACTCATCGCTCAAACGCTTATGCTCCTCCACTAGACGCTCAAACTCCTCCCTCGAAATGTTGGAGGTCATGTTTTGAGTTACAGTGTTCAAGGGCTGCTGTAGCTCATCCAACCTCTCGTTCACTAGCTGAAGGGGGGGAGGAGTTTCCTGAGTTTGACTCTGTGACGCCGCACTATCAGAGTAATAAGTCTCTGCGGCTTCACCAAGACCAAACACAGCCTTGGAGGACTTCTTTGTCGAATCCTGCGCTTCGACAATTTTGACGGCCTCAAAGTAGGCGTCATCATGGTTGTTAAAATCGCGATTCTAATCTACGATTCTACGATTTTACGATCCAAAAACAAGCGAGCGATTTGAATCGCAGTTAGAATCTTAAAGTTGTAGAATCTTACGATTCTAATTGGAATAAAATTTTTAGAGGTAGAATCATAACACGATTCTACGATTCTACGATTTAACTATCCGATTCTACTAATATAGTACGAATTATTTTTAATTTTTCTTATGTATCATATTTTACTAATCTCTTTCACATATACACATAAATTTCAACTTTTTCATCATAAAAACATTTTAAAAACAAATTTCTTAGTCGGTATGTAGATTTAAACTAATTATTGAAAAGTTTTTGTTATATTCTTAAAATTAAAGTCAAAGAAACTTTAATTCATAAATTTAAATACTATTGAATTGGATAATAATGATAAGAAACTAGATATTTTATTATTTTTAAGTTTATTTGTAGAATCGTACGATTCTACGATTCGATTCTATCAATTCGATTCTACCTCTCCAAACGATTCTAAGTAGAATCACGATTTTAACAACTTTGGGCGTCATTTTCCTTCTCCTCAGGAGCATCTACCGGCAGCTCGGCATGGAGGCGTAAATACTCGTCCTGAACAAAGCATAAAACTATATAAAAATTTCGGCCTTGGACATAAAAAAACTAACTACTATGATTCATGATTACTTAAAAAAAACATCATTAATTGCACTTACGTTCACGGCCTTGGACTTCTCGTTGATCCACTGCAACCCATCTATTGTTTTCACCCTATGAGTGTGTAGAAACAACTCATAAGGGGTGGGCGCGCGTTTCTGCTTTTTTTCCTGTAAAAACAAAGTGAATGGTTTAATAAAAATAATGTATAAATAAACAAAAAAACAAAATTTTTAAAAATTTAAATTAATAAAAAGTTAAGTATATTACCAATATCCGCCGTGTCCTGCGGGCCGACACGGAGCCGCCGGTATGGGTGACTTCTGCGACACCCGTTGGATCGCCCCGGCGACGGTTTATTTTCCCTCGCTCCCGCTGAGCCTGGTAGCCATTTTGTTTTAAAATTATTAGTACTAAGTTGAAATTGTGTTTTTCCTTACTTAGTTCGTCGTATGTACTATAAAAATTGATAACGTTAAAAGTATGTTTCTCAAAAGTGTAGAAAATAAGCATCGTAACTTTACTTATGATCATTCTACTAAGAAAATTTTTTTCATTGCATGGCGTTAGCTGCCCAATAGTGGACTTTACAACCTATACTCCCTCTAATTCACCATTAAGTGGCTTCTATATGTTTTTTGACATTGTTCATATCTTAAAACAAATGGAAGCCACCAAATGATGAACTAGAGGTAGTAGAATAGGCCGTAAGTACCACTATCGGGCAAACCAACGCCTTGCAAATCAAAAATTATTCTTTTTCAGTAGCAAATATAAGTAAAATAATACGTTGCACATTTTCTACACTTCTGAGAAACATATTTTAAGCGTTTCTAACACATTTTTATAGTAAACATACAGGACAATAAGTAAGAAGAACATATATTTCGATTGAGTACTGATAATTATTACAACAAAACGGCACGAAAAAAAAGCTCATTATAATTTTTTATACAATAAAATACTACATTAAATTTATATTAATCACTACATCCTACCCCTATATCATCACGTACACCGATTGAAATTAACCATGTACGAGATGAATAGAGGTAGGATATAGTGAAGAACAAAACGGCACGAAAAAAAAGCTCATTATAATTTATGTAAATCACTACATCCTTCCCCTTTATCATCACGTACACCGATTGAAATTAACCATGTACGAGATGAAAAGAGAAAGGATATAATAAAGAACATATTTTAATGAGCTTTTTTCCGGCCATTTTGAGTTATAATAATTAGTACTAAATTGAAATTGTTCTTTTTCTTACTTAGATACTCGTATGTACTATAAAAATTGATAACGTTAAAAGTATGTTTCTCAAAATTGTAGAAAATAAGCATCGTAAATTTTATGGTCATTTCTAGAAGCTAAAAAGCAGTAACTGACGATTCTAACTTGACTTGTTCACAAAGTGCAGGTTTGAGTTTCTTGGTTTCTAGAGTTTGCTTCAGGCTATCATCACTAGAAATATCGAGATTGTAACAATTGTTTGAACCCCTATGGCATCGCCTTTTATTTTTGATGTCATGGACATAGAAATACTAATCATGGACTTACGAACTGAAAGAAGTTGGAAGTAATCGTAGAGTATGGGGTGTAGATGTCGTAAAGTATGGGGTGTACATCCAACTTCTTTGAGTTCGTAAACCCATGTTTAGGATTCTCATGTCCATGACGTCAAAAATAAAAGGCGATGCCGTAGGGGTTCAAACAATTGTTACAATCTCGATAGTTCTAGTGATAATAGCCTGAAGCAAAACACTTGAAACCAAGATAACTTAAAACTGCACTTTGTGAACAAGTCAAGCCAGAACCGTCAGTTACTGCTTTGTTAGCTTCTAGAAATAATACGTTGCGCATTTTCTACAATTTTGAGAAACATATTTTAAGCGTTTCTAACACAATTTTATAGTAAACATACAAGATAATAAGTAGAAAAAAACATATATTTCAATTCAGTACGGATAATTATTATAACAAAATGGCACGAAAAAAAGCTCATTAAAATTTTATTATACAATATTTCGAATTTTGTGATTAAGTGTACAAAAATATAATAACGTTAATCACTATATCCTATCAAGTCTCCATCCGTACACCTATTAATATTAATCATTTCACAGATTTAAATTAATAATGTACGGGTAGAGAGGGATAGGATACAGTGAAAAACATTAAACAACTTTTATACAATAAATATAACCATTTAAATTAGAGTATGTTCGAACTTTGTGATGAAGTGTACAAAAAAAATTTATAACGTTAATCACTATATCCTACCCCTTGATCCAGACTTACACCGATTAAAATTAATCATGTACACAGATTAAAATTAATCATGTACGTCTGGAAAGGGATAGGATACAGTGAAAAACAAATTTGAGGCAAGTCTCATTTGCTTAAAAACAACCATTAAATTTATGTTAATCACTATATCCAACCCCGTCTCTACGCGTACACCGATTAAATTAACCATGTACGCGTGGAGAGACGTCGGATACAATAAATTCATGTTAATCACTATATCCCACCCCTTTATCCACACGTACACCGATTGAAATTAACCTTGTACGAAGAGGGGAGGGATACAGTGAACAACAATGAGAAACAAATTTATGTATGTTTATAAGCAAATGTGGTTCATACCTTTAATATCAAATTTTTCCATATTTTTGATACGATTGAACTGTTAAATTTATGTTTCGCAATTTGTCCGGTTCTTCCCGAACCCATACTTAAGTAAACAAACTCGAGTATGGGTACGAAGAGAACGGGGCAAGTGAGAAACATGATAAAGTTGAAAGGTTTATTTTGATTGAATCGTTTTATTAATATTTCGAGACCGTTTATTTTTTTGTTTTTCAACTTCTCGCCGTCCACCTCCACCCCTACTTAATTCTTCTCAAGTAGGAGAGTTAAATAGGAGTGGTGGTGGATGGCGACAAGAGAAGAACAGATAAATTATAGAGAGAAGAGGGAAATGGCCGGATTGGGGCGAATGAAAAATGACGCGGGGGGGGGGGTATTTATAGGCAAAATCAGGATATTACCGACTACTTAACGACCCAGTTTAAGTCGGAGTTTAGTCGGAAGAAATAAAACGTTTATTCCCGTATTTTTTTTCTTTTTTTCTTTTTTGGCGACTAACTAGCGACTACATTTATGGTCGGAAAAATAGCGACTAAAACATAAAGTCGCAAGTTGGTCTGGAAACGGCGACCAAAGTTTTTTGATCTCTGTTTAGTCGGTATTACCGACTAAAATATGTTAGTCGGTATTTTAGTCGCTGTTTAGTCGGTAATACCGACTAAATTTGTCCAGTCGCTAATCTGGGTCGCTGGGTTGCAATTTTTTTGTAGTGTACTACGTAGTATATGTTAATTGTTTTTTAAAGATATAAAATTATTTTCAAAAAAAAAAATATAAAATTGTTAGAAAATAATTTTTGAATTTTCCACTACATTCATAATTTTTAAAAGATTTTTGCTCCGCCTCTGTGTTTAAGCCAAGTAGAGGCTTTTGTAATTTACACCCTTCTTTTGATGAGAAGTTTGGAGACGCCTCCTGGTATACTTTCTCATTTATTTTTTTCAAGTTTATTTAAGATTGTATTAACTCAAATTAAAGTTATTATTATAAGTTTTAATTTACATGAACTTGACGCAAAAACGATATAATCAATCTGAAATCAACCCAAATTCAAAGTAATATAACCCAAAGTATGTTAATATGAATCCAAAATGACCAATTCACAATCAACATAAATCCAAAATGACTAACTCAAAGTCTAACCAAACTTGTTTTAAGTTATAACATAACTAACTTAGTATCTTGAATTACATTAACTTGATCAATATATGTATCCAACCTAAATTTAATCCGTTTTCAAAAGCAAATCTGATAGCGTAATTAATTTGTTCCAAGCGTATACTCAATTTGACATATATCCAAAATGATCCAAGTCTGGCATTATCCTTTAAAATTTCAACTTAAAAAAATTTGATACAACATTTATTCAAACAACCAGATTTACGGCCTTAATCTAACCTATCCATAAAACATCACATCAACTAAAATCCTAATTTAAAACTTGTAGAATAATTTAGATGGGGCAATATCTTGACTTAGCTTACATATTTGAAGAGTTTTAAGAGAAGAAGTAATAGGTACGTAGAAGATAATCATACTAGGGTGGTACATGGGTCATGTGATAATGGTATTAACACAACTTTAAAGATTTGCATGTAGGCATTAATGCAATCAAAATCTATGGGACAAAGAAAATCTTTGAGGACATGTCTTCTTCACATTTAATTAACTATTACTTTCCATATAGCTTGTACAAAACATGTATGTATACCCATAAACCATAAACCAGATACTCAATCTGTCTTTTCGGATTTACATCTGATGCTCAAAAAATATTTAAATTTTAAGGTGTAAATTTAAAGGGACAGAGGGAATATATCGTATAAATAAATGATTCAAAGTCCTAACAAAGTTAAGCTAAGGGTGGATGCATTAATCATAATAATAATGGTATAAATTCAAAGATTCTCATAATCCTCTATGAAGGGGAGGTAATAATACTCAATTTGGCCCACTCATCTTAAACCCCCCCTACATTTCCAACATACCAACCTATCTTTATAATTTCCATTAATTCTCTAATGGGATATGAGAGAGAAAAATCTAAAGGATGTTACTTTAGAATCTTTGCATAATTATGTTAGAAAAATGTAAAAAATAAAAATTTCCATTTGTAGTTAAAAAATGGGTGGTAAAAGTGAGAAAAAAATCAAGTTCAAATCTTTGAAAAATCCATTACAAGTTAGGCCAACCATTTAACTCTTCTTGGAAAGATCTTGATCTGCCCAAATAAGATTTTGTTTGATGTTTACATGCTAAATGTTAAGAATTAACTTGAGAAAAATACAGTGAAATAGACTTGTTTATTTGTTCATAAACAAACATGTACACCATGTGAAGCTTGCTAAAGCCATTATTTTTTGTGGGACACTATAATAGAAGTATGCATTTCTACATTTTTGACTTGGTGGTATCAAATAATAATTTTTTTCTTTTTTATTTAAATAAAAAATTTATGTGTGTGTGAGCGGTATAATTTGATGGAGTATATGACATATCATGAGGTTTCAAGTTCAACCATCAGCTTAAGTTTTTAGTTTAGTTGATTCATGTCATTGTAATAGAGTCTATATATGTGACAAAGTGGTCACGAGTTTGAATCTCATCCACCCTTCATTTCAAGTAAAAATTCCTAACTAATAACAGTTATTTGTAAATAACTATAAAAGGACAAAATAAATAATATTTAAATAAATAAAATAAGAAAGAGATAAAATAAAAACCTCAAAAGACCTCATGTAAATTAGGGACACATAAACGTAATTTACTACTTTTCTAAATAACCGTTATTTATCTGTACATCCTCCACTTCAAGTATCACCATAATATATGAAGAGGACATGTGTAGCATTCGTGACACTTTTAGCCCCCCAAGAGACTCTTTTGTGAGGCACCGTCATAATATAAAACATATATTAAAATTTCAGCATACAGATTTTATTTTTAATGAGCTAGTTTCTTGTCATTGTCGAATATTTAAATATATTTTTTATTTGATAATCAATGTAACCTAAACTCAAATTATCATAACAAATTAATTTTGAAAAGGTCAAGCTATAGTTTAAACATCAAGAAACACCCTTAGTTCTATAGTAGTTACTCCAAATCTACTATAAAAAATTAACTAAAAAGTTTGAGATTAAAAATGATAGCTTAAATATGTTTATTAATTTATGTACAAAATTCTTTTAAAATGATAGCTTAAATATTTTATTTTTTTAACTAGTAAAGAAATCAATGACTCAGAATATTTTTGAGATTACATGATATATCCTTTGCTATGAAGATTCCTTTTTTCAATATGTATATTCTTTTTTGGACGTACTCAAAATGTTATGATTGTTTTTTTTTTTTGGAAATTCTATTAATATACAATAGTTTTGATTAATTATTGTTTATTTGTATTTTATCTTCTAATAATTAATTCACTAACTCAATTTACATACATTTGAACTTCATATTCTCTTTAATAACTTATTTTTAGTTATAATCTCTCAATTAGAACCAATAAATATTTTAATTAAAACATCAAATTCATATACAAAATACTAAAATTAGTAGGAGAGTTATGTAAAACGCAAAGCACTTGTTTATTTGTGGGAGCTACTCAGTATGTGGGGTTATTATACAATTTACAATTATTAACAATGTGTCATTGCCACAAAGGCAAAAAGAACTTATTAGTGTTTAAATGAAAAATATATATGAAAGAACATTGAATTTTTAATAAGCACTTTCACTTTTTTCTAATGAAGTGGGGCAACTTAATTTAGAACTTTTTAATAGATATTCAACATCCATTTTACATATAAATTAATACAAACCTTTATCTTAGTGTTTAAGTATCATTGAAATTCTATAATTATCTAAGGTTTTATTTAGGAATAAATAATTTATTTCAAATTATGAATTTAAAATATGAATTTATAAATAATGAAGAATTTGGAAATGACAAGGTTTGAGAAGTGATCATTCTCAAATTCTCAACTTTAAATACTTTAAACAATGTTGGAATTCATCCAAATTCAAAGTTAAAAATTTATAATTTGTCAAACAATAAATTGAGCCAATTCCAGATCTCCAAAGTAAATCATCGTTCCCAAACACGAAAAAGGAAATTTTTTTCAAAATTTAAACATATTAAAATTAAATCGTTATGATTTATTGGTATGCAATTTAATTCATAAAGAAAAAACTAAAACGGTTTAAAAGGAGTATATACATAGTTCTTTGTTGCGCTTATTTTGCGTTATTTCAAATTACTATATAAAATTTTTTTTATCTAAATAATGCAAAAGGAGTAAGACAAAGAAATTCAACTTGCTTAGATCAATAACATGTATTAAACACTAAACATGTATAACATGGTGATCCTTTTTCATAAAAATAATGTTTATAATCCTAAACTCATGTATATAGAAGGAATTAAAAAGAAAATTAATTTATTAATAATATTGAATGAAAACAATTTGACCATAAAATTTTGACTTATTATTATTTATGGTTATAGAAACAATTTTCACATTTATGTAAACATAATCCTTTGGTCATGACCTTTCTAGCTTGCAAATTATAATCACAATTGATGATTTGCGAAAGAGAAAGAACTAAAATGAATTGAATTTCTTTTATTAAAGGATAGACCAATGATAAAGAGGAAGTCTATATGAGAATCAAATATAATTTTTTGTGGAAAGTTTTACTTGCTCCTCAACTGAGACTAAACTCGAATTTTTTTATACATAAACTTTTTGGCTTTTAATTGAATTGATTTAAACTTATTAGTCAATAAACTATGTATATTATATATATGTTAAAAAAATCACTTTGTTTAACTAATATATTTAGATATAAAGTAGCATCATAAATGTCATGAATAGAAAAATATAAAGGAGAGAAAATATTCCAAGTTGAAAGTGACTAAAAATTTGATTGGAAGTGATGCTTTATATATATTTATTCCATATTTCCATTCCGTACTACAACCAAACAAGAATTTTGTCAAGCAACCAAATTAGCCGGAAGTTATTTATTACTCCCATCAAAAACATGTTACCCATTACCTTATTTTACCTAAAAAAAATAACAAAACGAAAAATATATAAAAAAAAAATATATATCTACTAATCCTTCATTTCTTTTTAATAGCTATATTTTTTAGTTTCGCCATATTTAATACACTATCTTAACACTCAAGCATAATAAGAAATCATAAAAACTTGATATAATAAGAATATTCATAATAGATCAATTAAACACATTTTACTAAAATATCTTTTCTTCATCCATTATAAAAAAACTATAGAAAAAATTATGATTAATAGTATTTATGATTGATTACCCTTATTTATGATTTAAATATTACACTATTCAATATTTATTATTTTTAATTTGTAATTAATTTTCAATTTATAAGTTAAAATATAGTCAAGTAAGATCTTATTTGATTCATTTTAATACAAAGATTATTAATATTAAAATTTTTAAAATTTTTAACGTACATAATTAACGAAAAGACAAACATTCAAATATTTCAAAACGAAAGAAATATGATCAGAGTCTAAAGAAAGTAAAAAAAAATACTCTCTCCTATTCAGCCTAAATGTCCTATTTTGTTTTTCACACTTGCCGAGACAACATTTTAATCCTTAATATCTCAAATTATCCTTAATTAAAAATCATAAAAAATTCATATTAATAATCCTTTTATTGAGACAAATCAAACAAGATCTCACATGACTATGTTTTAACTTATAAATTAAGAGTAAAATATAAATTAAGATGAGTGAATAGTACCAAACGAAATGAGAAATTTAGGCTGAATAGAAGATAGTACTAGCATATCATATGGGACCCACACTTGCTCTTATTTTCTTTCCTATGCCTAAAAATGCGGCACATATTTACCAAATGTGCTTTATTACACACCATTATATATGTTCACTCCCCTTTCATCTATATCTTCACTCCCCTTTCATTAATTTCCTCTATCCTCATTTTTCACCCAACACACAATGGCAAGATACACACCCTTCCTACAACATCTATTAACTTTATTCACACTTATAATTAATAATCCTTTCTTGTCAATTAATGGTGACCAAAATCCTACATGGCCTAACATTCTTCCTTATCATCAACTCCTTTCTCAAAACATTTCCTCTAAAATCCTTATCGAAAAATCTTCTATTGAGTTTGCATCATATGATTTCGGAAACTTAATACATAAATCTCCGTCCGCGGTTTTCTTCCCTTCATCCGTACAAGATATAGCTTCATTGATCCATCTTTCATATAACCATTCTATGCCTTTTAACGTCGCGGCTCGAGGTAGAGGCCATTCATGTAGAGGACAAGCCATGGTTGAAAATGGTGTGGTCATAAACATGCCATCTTTGGGTACCAATACTATGACTAAAAATGATTATGATGATCATTATAATATTAATATTTATAATAATAATTATAATAATGATAGGATTAGGGTTTTTTATGATGGGTCATTAGGGTTTTATTATGCTGATATTGGAGGAGAACAATTATGGATTGATGTGTTGAAAGCAACACTAGAATATGGTGTTTTCCCGGCGTCATGGACTGATTATTTGTACCTTAGTGTGGGAGGTACCCTTTCTAATGCTGGAATTAGTGGCCAAGCTTTTCGTTATGGTCCTCAAATTAGCAATGTTCTTGAGCTAGATGTTGTTACCGGTATGTATATATGTCTCTTTAATTTCTTATCTAAATAAACTTTATTTTTTAATAATAAGATAGATCGAGGGAAGCAGATGACTAGGTGAGAATCGAAGTTCGGAACTAAGACAAGATATTTTTTTCTCTTTTTATATATATATTAATTATTCTTTCTGTAGAGTATATAACATATTTTGAGGCATCAGCTAGAGTTTAGAACAAAATCAATCACCCCCCATTTAAAGTAAAATATTTAGTGCTAGAGGAGGGTTTATGCTGCATCCATATTTCAGCATGTTAGAGTATATATCAGATTTTAGAATATGTTATATATTTGACCACTTTCTACCTTAAAAAAATAAGTTTTGTTTTTATTTATTTCTTTAACATTGGAATATTTTTTAATAAAATATTTCTATAATCTTTTGATTCTTATATACATATTTTCTTTTTTTTTTTAATATAGGAGTAATTCACAAAATTTAATGTTGATTCCTATTATTACTTTTTTTAATTAATAGAAGGTGGCTATCTTATGTGTATCAATGACATCCATCTTTGAATCTACATCTTTTAATTAATCTAATTTCTTTATATTATCTTAATAAACTTGACCTTCATACTATCTTTTTTTAATGAATTATTGTAGAATTTGAAGTTATAGATTTTGATAGTTTTTGCATGGAAAGTATAAAAGTAGCATAGAATAATCACTTGTTGAACCGTGTTGAAACCGGTCTTAAATTATAAATTTTTAATAGAATTTGAGACTAAAAACTTTTGGTCATGGTTTTTTCAAAGAAATTACAATAAAGAACATGGTAGTCAATTTCTATAGAAATTTAGCGTGTTAGACTTTTTCAAACAATACCCAAATGAAAAAAATTAGGTCAAGACTATTTTTTGGACTAGAATAAACTCAAAATCTTATCAGGAGATTGTAACATTTTCTCTAATTAAAATAAAACCCGACTTTCGATTTTCAGAATTATCTTGATATTCATCAATTATATAATTATTACCAAAAAAAACACTTGATCGTTTGCTGAAATCCATGTAATACTGGATTTATTAAATATTATATGAAAATAATTTTTTGAAAATTTTTATTCTAGAGAAATTAATTAATGACTTTCTCTTTACAATAATTTTACTTTTTTTTGATGTAATTTACTTTTGTTAAATTTCAGGAAAAGGAGAACTAATCACATGCTCAAAGAAGATAAATTCTGAACTTTTCTATGCCGTTTTAGGTGGTCTTGGGCAATTTGGAATTATTACTAGAGCAAGAATTAAACTTGAGGCAGCACCAAAAAAGGTATATTATTTTTTAATATACATGCACTTTTTTTTTGAATATAAATATAAATATACATGCACTTTTTACAAACATATTCTATGTTTATATATTAAGCACACACTTTTTATGAAATGCTTGTCTGTCACATAAACATTTCACATGATATATAACCTGTCTAATTATGAGTTTAAATGCTTTCCCCACAAATCATTAAAGTAAAATCACAATCTATATTATTTATTTATTAACAAATATAATTCTGTTGTAGAAAATCATGGATTGGTCTCCATGTTTGATCCTCTTGTGTTAAGGGTTTGATTCTCACTATCTACAGATATAAAAGGACTAATTTGACATTTTCTATATAAGATTCTCTAACATATGATAAAATGTTATTTTTACTCTAGATATATACAGTATTATTAGTCCTAGGCAAAATGAAAGAAAAAGTATCTATTTATAAAGAATTGATTGTGATTTTTCTTGGGTATTTGACAAAATAAAATAGATCAACCCAATATATTATTATTATTATCATTATCATTATAAATATAGACGTTTTATATACTTCTTAATTGATTAAAAAAAACTAACATTTCATGCTAAGAATTGAGGTATTCAGCTAATGTAAAGTTGAAATTTTATAGCGTATAACGTCTTATATGACAACATTGTTGAGTAGAGGTATTGAGCTAATTTCTAGCCCTGAGTCTTAGGCAAATGTCTATCTTATCTAGGGTCTAAATGTATTTTGTATGATAATAAATTTTTAGTAATATACTCCCTCCGAATCATTTTAGATGTCCCATTTTCTTATTTGGCAAAATCATATCAATTGTCTCATTTTCTTTTTTATCTATCTTTTTTTGACCAAAAACCCCTACTTTTTCAATTCCCAATATCCAACTACCACCTTTACAATTAATTTAATCAATTAAAATACCCAACTACCACCTTTTTAATGGACCCCACACCACCCTTAATAACCGTGAAAACCCAAATGGGATATCTAAAATGATTCGGAGGGAGTATAATTTAGGTTATAATTAATTATAGTAAATTAATAATTGTATTAAAAAGATATAGTGACAAGTAATGAAACAATAAAAAAAATTGTGAAAGCTTGAAAAAGGCATGACAAGAGTGGACCTTAAATGTTGTACTTTTTTCCATCTTAGTATACACAAATATAAGTTGATATGATGTAATTAAAAGTATATGAATTTGTAGGTAAAATGGGTCCGGATGCTTTATGATAACTTCACTACATTTACAAGAGATCAAGAGCATCTTATCTCGCTTTATGGTAATTACCAAGAATTTATGGCCCTTAATAATGGTTTAAACTACGTTGAAGGCTCCCTAATTATGCACCAAGTTGACCCTAACAATTGGAGATCTTCTTTTTTTACACCAAATGATCAAGCTAGGATTGCTTCTTTAGATCCTCCCAATGGTATTCTTTTCTTCTTGGAGGTTGCTAAGTATAATTACTATGATTCAAGTGACGTCAATGATGATAAATTTAATAAGGTATCTTTATTAAGCGTATTTATTCTGCTCGATAATTTTATATTGATTGACTTTCACGGCATGTTTGATTGGTGATGCTAAATAGTGATAATGAGAATAATTTATAGTGTCAAATTTCAACAAATGTTTCATATCATTCTCATCGTAATGAAACTTTCATAATGCATTGGAATGAATTTTATAAAGAAAATGAGAAGTTGGACAAGCATGACCATGTTGCCAAGACATTTTTCAACTGAAAATACACTAATATTTCATTCTCATTACCATCTCTTATTATTATCTACCAAACGGGCCGTTAGAGCCAATTTTTGATACTTTAATTTTAAATTTTAAATTATTGTTTTATTCTACATAATAATTTCTCTATTGGAGTCAAAATATAAAATTTTCTAAGGTTATTTATAAATATTTTAAAAAAATTACTTTAATTTCTTTATTTAGTAAGAAAAAAAAAACAAAAAAGTCAGATTTTATAAAAGAATAATTAACACTTGAAATTATGTAATAATTACTTTAATTTCTTTAAATTTCTAATAGTATATATAGAGTATTTAGTGGCATTTATTAGACCATTTAGCAACATAATAAAAAATCACACTAAAGTTTTTTGCGACATAGGATCTAGTAACATTTCTCATAAATGCCTATATAAACTATAGTAACAATTACATATGCTACTAAAGCCCTAATAAAGTATTGCTAAGTCACTTTATAGTCGAACTTAAAATAAAAACCAATAATATGAATCAGTGGCATTTTTTTAATGCCACTAAATACAATATTGCAAAAAGTTAACTTTATTTGTCGTAGTGATGGTAGTTTGATTTTGGAATCTAACTATTATAGAATTGCCTTTATTTTGGGTAGTTGTTTGTTTTAATAATCAATTCAATGATAGAAAATATATATTGCAACAAAAGTAATTAATAAGTTTTGTGTTTATTATTAAAATTAGGAACTTGAAAAGGAGATTGAAGGACTAAACTTTATAGAGGGATGCATTTTCACAAAAGAAGTAAAATTGGTAGATTTTTTGAATCGGGTAAGAAAAGGAGAGGAAGAGCTAGAATCCAAAGGGATGTGGGATGTACCTCATCCATGGCTTAATATGTTCATACCAAGATCTCAAATTCAGGATTTATACAATGCTCTTACCAACATTATTGCTAATCATACCAAGGATTTTGCTGGACCTGTTCTAATCTATCCATTAAACCGTAACAAGTATGTTAAACTCAAATTTATTATTCTCTTGTTAAGTAATTCTATCACGTCTTCTCACAATATATAGAATCTTTTGGGTTATAAGTGTGTGGCTGCAATATGTGCTTTGCGACTGCTAGCGTATGACCCTTTTTTAGGGTCCTAAAAATTAACAAATCTAATTTTAAATTAAATATTAAATAATATAGGAAAAAGTGTCAAAAAGTACCTAATAAAAATATTTTTTTCAAAAAAGTAACTAATAAAAAAAAATTGTAAAATACCTAACAAAAAATTTTTCTTTTCAAAAGAGTATCAATTAACAGCTGGGGTTAAGTTTTCTGTTATCTTTTTTGCTATTTTTTTAAAAATACCTAATAAATTATTTCTTTTAAAAAAAGTGCCAAGGACACTTCATAATTATCCAATACAAACACAACATAATATATAACATTAAGAACATCATCCTCTTTCAATGTCTTAATCCTAATTAAACCCTTCCAATCATACACAAAATAAACCCCTAAAGTAAAATTTTATTGGATAAATATGTTGTGTTCTTGGCACTCTTTTGAAAAAAATACATTTTATTCGGTACTTTTATAAAAATGGGCAAAAAAGATAACAAAAAACTTAACCCCAGCCATTACTTGGTTCTCTTTTCCAATAATATATAGTAATGTTTTTAACATTACATCTAAATCTTCACATATTTATGTCAAATTTTTTCATAATTTGTACTTGTTTGATAATTATTTATTTTGGGTTTCTGGCAAGTAGGTGTTGTTTAATTTGATTATTTTTTTCATTGATATAATATATAATTCAATTTAAGTAATTAAGTAGTGCTATTATTTCTATTAAAAAAGTAGTGCTATTATTATTTATTAAGTATTTTTCTTTAACTAAATTAATTGAACAAATTAGCACTTTATTTTGATAAAAATAATATAGGAGTACGTAGTAGATTATCAATGCCACTCAAAAAATAGACATATACATTTACACTCAAAAAGCTCGTCTTTAACTTTCTTTTAGGAAATAGAACCCTTAAAAATTCGAAGACGGCCTTGCATATTTAATGCTAAATATCCGTTATGAAAATCGGTTAAACCAAAACCTTAATTAATGCATTTATACCAACTTTTGCAGGTGGGATGATAATATGTCTGCCGTAATACCTGAAGAAGATGTGTTTTACACTCTAGGGTTATTACATTCTAGAGGTAAAAATGATTGGCAAATTTTTGAGAGAAAAAATGAGGAATTATTAAAATATTGTGAAGAAAATGGTATAAATATTAAGCAATATCTTCCTTACTACACAACCAAAGAAGATTGGAAAAATCATTTTGGAAAAAAATGGAAAATATTTGAGCAAAGAAAAAGATTATTTGATCCAAAGTTGATATTATCACCTGGACAAAACATATTCCAAGGCCAAGGACTCATTCACGAGGAGGACATAGCCATATAAGTAATTAAGACAATAGGATTATTATTAATTTGTCTAATAAAAATATGCTAATTTTATGGTATAGAATGTCATTTTATATATATTTTTTTTTTGCTTGTTTTATTAGGTTAATAATTATTATAGGTGATTATGGTATTTATTAATGCAAAAATATTTGTAATAAATTAAAGTAGATTAAATTCACTCAAAATGTAGTTAGTAGCAATTTGGATTACATACTTAAAAGTAGTGTATAATATAGGGCTATTTATTAAAATAATTGGATTAAAGGGATGATAGAGTTAATTGAGTGAATCGCATCTATCATATTTGAGAAAAGAAAAGTGATATTTATTTCAATTGAGATAAAACTTGATTTTCAATATATAGTAAATGAACTTTTGATATTACCTTTGCTACTTATATAAATAGATATACTTCCTCTGTTCCATTATAAACTATTGATAGTGACATTTCTCCATTGAATATGTCACCATCAGTAACAAGTTTTTCAGAACAAAAAAGGTATATTTGAAAAAAAACCATAAATTTGTAAAAGTCAATAACATAATTAATCGTATAATAGATCAATATAATTTCTTGAAAAGTAATATATAGAATTACATAACATTTTAGGTATTTCTTTTAATTTTTTCTAATAATTAATTAATATATGTAAGAAAGCTATAACTTTTTAGGGTTAGTGACAAAAAGTTTGGGCATGTCAAAATTCTCTTAAATATCTAATTATACTCCATTGTTGAGAGTTGGATTGAAGTTTAATCATAAAGTCTAAACATTAATAAGATTGTCTTTCATTGTTTTTTCTGATATTTTTCTCACCTGCTAAATTCTTGTGTTCTTTATTTATCTAATATTTCTAGTTCTATATGCAACTTTTTGTTGTCTCAATCTTCAATTTGAGTTTTTACTCTAATAATGTAGTTTAGTGGGTCTTTTTTTAAAAAAAATTTACCTATTCAACTAAATTAGCTTAAATCGAACTCCTAAAGAGCTAGTCCGGAGACATTCCTCAAGAGTCTTGTGCGTCTTATTTGATTAGCCTCGATGAATATTTTTCATAAAATCTACTTTCGATATATTTTAATTAAATGTATCAAAAGTTGTTCAAGATTTAAATAGTGTATTAGATGGCGTAAAAACAAGAAGCGTAACAACTAATTAATTACGAGAGAGTAATAAAATGTTTAAAATAAGATTAACTTTGATTATAATTGTCCGGAAGCATTTCTTTTCTTTGAATACAAGATCATTTATATTTCACGAATTCTTGGAAAGACGGTCTTTTTGAGAGACCATCTTTAATTGAGCCGACCAATTATATATTTTTCAAAATATTGTAAGTAACCATTAAGAATGATGTAAGTAGACATTTAAGATATTAAAAGTAAGTATTAAAGATCAGTAAGTAAGCATTAAGGATAATGTAAGTAGGCATATGGGCGGATTTACGTATGGGTCCGCCGGGGCATGTGTCCCGGACCGAAAAAAACTAATTTTAGGGGTTATATTTCAAACACGAATTTCAACAATTTTGAACATTCAAAAATTAAAATTTTAGTTATTTTTAAACTTAATCTTTATGATCTAATCTTAAAACTTAATCTTAAATTTTTAATCATGTTCTAATCTTATTTCTTGATTTTTTTAGAATGTTGTTTCTTGATTGTTTTAGAATGTTGTTTCACCGACTTAAAATAGAAAAAGAGGCTAATGGATGACAAATCTCATTCATTACAAATAAAATTTCAAAATCTACAAAAAAAAAATTGAAATTAGAATTTTGGTTTTGTAGGGTAATTTGAAAAAAAAAACTATGAATCTGTGAGTTTTAATGGTGTTGGGTCTATTTATATGTCAAAATTTACAAGAAAGAACATTCTAAAATATTTTTAGTTTGTCTTGGGATTATTGCGCTTTGGTTTTGTCTAAAGATTATTATGCTTCTATAATGCGTTTTACCAAAATAAAAGATATTTTGTTGCTCATTATACAAATGAAACTATGTTGAAATTTCGTCCATTTGTTAGTACCCCAGGGAAATCTGAACCCTAGATTCACCACTGTAAGTAGGCATTAAGAATACGGTAAATAGACAATAATCTTTAATGGACTGAGTTTGAGATATTTCTCTCATAGAGACGGTCTCTCAATCAAGAGACTAATTGTTTATATGTTGTTGTATTTTAAGTATTATTATTATTTGTGAATCAAACATCCCAATGGTAAAAACAAAGCCAGTTTTTAACATAACAATCAATGTTTTACAAGTTAACAAACCCCTTTTCAATTAAAGTAGGACTAGATCAGGGATCGAATCCAAATCCTTTCATTTTTATGGTCATTATGGAGGAGATCTCTAAATCTATCTGGGAGATGGTACCATGGTGCATGCTATTCGCAGACGATATTGTGTTGGTAGCAAAAAATAAAGAGGAGGTTAGTATTAAGTTGCATGAGTGGATGGAAGCTTTAGAAGGTAAAGGGTTGCGCATTAGCCGTACGAAGACCGAGTATTTGCGTTGTAACTTTAGTGGGCGTCACCGGTAGGTGAGCCACATGTGTCCATTGGTGAAGAAGTTGTTAAAAGTATGACCAAGTACAATTATTTGGGATCGATTATTCAAAGAGATGGGGAGATTGACGAAGATGTAAATCATCGTATCCATGCGGGTTGGCTCAAGTGACGAGTAGCCACCGCGATGCTATGACCTATGTGATAGGAAGTACCCAAGTTAGTTAAAGGAAAAATTTTAGCGGGGTGACAAGAAGATCTGCTTTGCTATATTGGACAGAATGTTGGCATGTAAAGAAGATTTTTGAACATTATAAGATGGAAGTCATAGAAATGCGTATGCTGAGATAGATGTGCGGGCACACATTGATGGATCGAATTAGGAACCAAGAGTTTAGAGACAAAATAGGGGTTTCCCCTATTTCTAGAAAAATGCGCGAAAATAGATTGAGGTGGTTTGGACATGTACAGAGAAAGACTTTCGACGCCCCTGTAAAGAGGGTCGATAGCATTATAGTAGAGGGTAAGAGGAGTCGAGGAAGATCTAGGGGAACTTAGGATGAATAAAAGTTGACCTTTAGGAGTTAAACCTCTTAGTGAACCTGACTAGGGATAGGGGTAGTTGGAGGCGCCATATACATGTTTTAGATTAGTGATTCCCTCTTAGATTACTTATTGGTGATCTTGTTATTTTGTTGTTGCTCGTTTCTATTTTTATTATTAGTATTAATGGTTTCATATCATTTTTAGTTTTTTAATTGTATTACTTATATATTATATCTATATGCGTTTTATTTAACTCACATGTTGTATGAAATTCTCTTAACCTTTCTTGAGCAGGGGGACTCCTTTTGTCGCACTCTTCTTTATGAGTATCAGTTGCCGCCGTCATTCCTTACCCAAACCCCGTCCATAGTTATTCTATGAGTGGGATACACTGAGTAGGATGATGATGATGATGATTTAGTCATAAAAAACAAATTAGAAAATTGAAGATTAACATTATTACACATTGGTTTAAGTAAGAACAATCATAAAAAAAGATTATGCTGGAGAAAATTTATTTAAAAATTCGACCAAAGTTTAGTTTAATAAATACCATCATTATTTTATTTACGAAAAAAGTATAATAATTAAATAAACAAAACGGATACCGGATACCCGATTTCCAAAAATATGTGATTTGGATCTGGATTCGGTATTCGGTTTAAAAAATCAGGTACCTGATCCGAATTATCCGCTTGCGAAAATCAGGTATAGTATTCGATTTCGAAAATCGAATACCGATAATCTGGATCGGATATTTCAGATCGAATTTTACGCACACTCCTACCTCTGGGCAGGGATGACAATGGCTCGGATTCGGCTCAGATTATACATACTCCGATTTTAATCCGGATAGTAGTCGGAGTTTTTTTTTTCAGTTCACCTCCACTCGAAGTCGGATTATGTATACTCCAAGTTTGCCCCGGCTCGAAGTCGGATGTGGAGTCGGATTATCATCAAACAGTATCGTTGATTTTGTACTAATGATTTTAAAGCATACAAAATTAATAAAATATTTTTTTAAAATACAATTTATAAAAAAAATATGTACTTTGAATTCAAGTTTAACTAGAGAAATAGTCCTACTACTACAATTTAACAAAATTTTCTCGCATTTTGATTTGGCGTATTTTATTTCTCTTGATCTGATTTGTCGTATTCTGATTGATTCTAAATAAACATACCAAGTAGTATTTGAAAATCGAAAATTACAAATAGTATGAGAGAGAGCTAGAATTTGTCACGTCTAGTGTTTTAAAGGAAACTAAATATATTGGTGTAAAAGTCAAATTCAAAGTCGGATTCCCTTCAAGGTCGGAGTCGGGTCGGAGTGTCGGATTTTTATTAAGGTCCAACTCCGGTCCGTCTCTAACTCGGACTCGGATCGTAAAGTCGGAGTTGGATGACTTTTTCCTCGGGCTCGAATCGGATTATATTCCTTGGATCGAGTCAGATTAGGGTCGAATTCAGACTGAATTGCCATCCCTACCTCTGGGTATGACTTTGTTGGGTATAGGTCTAAAAGTTTCAACTCGTCTAAGGTAGACGGTAGGTATGTGGTCTTACTCGCTTCGTACTCACTCATCACTCGCACCGCCCATTCCATCCACGCCGCCCCTTACCCACTGTTGCGCTTCATATCCCCTCGACTCGTAGGTAGATGGTAGGTAGGCTAGAGCAGAGTTGTCACTGATCACAAGTTCACAATCAATCACCGTGATTTTAAGTCACCCAAATAGACAAAAAATAATTGTAAAATAAATAAAACCAAATAAGAAACACACAACTCTCACCTATTAAATCCTACAAGTATCAGTGTATTATAAATTACCGTTATTTACTGTAAACCGCTCTGTCTCTAATTTCACATAAAATAAGAAACACACAACCCTCACCCAATGAGTGTATTACAAATTACCGTTATTTACTGTAAACCTCACCGTCTATAATTTTACAATTTTTTAAAAATGACATGGCCCGCTTTTGATGGCCGTCCTTCTGAATATTGTGTCTCTCACTAAACCCGCTTATGCACAATTCGTTCCTTGTAACTCCGCCATTTTCATTGCTCCTTTCTCACCTTCCGTGAATTTCTTATTTCCTCAATTACTTCAGCAGGGATATTAGTTAAACTGTTGTCAAGGTAATTATTTATTGCTTTTTTTATTTTGGTAATTTAATTTCTAATTGCAATCGTAATTGAGGAATCTCCTTCATTTGCTGATCCTTAATCGAAACTCATGGTAGCATATCTCCCATATTCCCTATTCTTGTTTTTTGTTACTTATTATTTTTAATTCTAGGGTTTTTGGTAATATGAAAACTTTTTTCTCTAGTTATCATTTAATGTTTCTATTTTTATGATTTATGTTGAAAATTATGCATTTTACACATGGGGAAATGATGTTTGAAGTTGCTCACATTGTGTTTGATGAAATGCTTGACCCAAGTATAAGTTATTTTGGGGAGATAGATTTCCATGTACGATTAGCTAGATAGTTTCAAACAACATCAACAACTATCTAACTGTGAATACATTTTACTGTTAAACATTGACATTTAGGATTATTGTCTGGTGACCTAGGATCGAGGAAAAGGAAAAATTCGCCCATTACACTGCTTCATATGAGTATCTAGCGTTTTATGTTTAGAGAAAATTTTGACAGCTAACGTCATAGCCCCCTCATGTTTTTGAGAACATGGGAGTATTTGTCGTTCATAACTTGTGACCTGTAATTTCTCATCAAACAACTAAGATAATAGCCGGATCGACTCATCAAGTCAAAACTTGAGTGATGATTTGTTGTGCTAGAAATACTCTCCATAAGAACTAGTTGGGCTGGTTACATTCACCGATTTAGCTTCTTTTGACTTAGCTTAGATTGTAATCTACTTAACTTAGGTGATGATTTGCTCTTTGCTAGTAGCATACTCCAAATGAATTAGCATTGTTGGTTATAAGTGATCACTTTAAGACTGTAAGTGTAGATTGGGTCAAGACTGTCTCATTTGAGAATTTGTGATTTTAAAACAAATTTGGTTAAGTTGAAATTATGAAACAAATCCTGTTTCTAATTCAACTCTTAAAAAGTAGATCTTGAAAGCAGTTTCCTATTTTAGTGATGAAGAACAAAGCGAAGATCTTATGTGTATCAATTACATCTTAAAAGCAGTTTCCTGTTTTAGTTTTAGTGTATGTTAGGTTTGTATTAAATAATGATAAATATATCATCATCATCATACCCAGTGTATCCCACTCATAGAGAACTATGATCAGGGTCTGGGGAGGGAAGAACGATGGCAGCTCATACCTGTAAAGGAGAGTACGGTTAAAGAGTTTATCGGTTCGAGAAAAGGTCTTCAAAGAGAGAAACCTGCAACTTACAAAAAAAAAAAAAAAAAAGAATACGTACAAATAACTAACATACTATCTACTTTGTATATTATCAAATAGAATACGTACAAATAATGATAAATATATCATTGTCAATTAAATTTCTTTTAATCTCTTGGTAGAGTGTTGAAAACCTCATATTATCTACTTTGTAAACAATATTATTGAATGGGCTTGCATATACAAGCCCATTCTTAAGCCTATGTCTGCAGTCTGCCCATGGGAGGGGGCTCCCCTTGTTATTTCTGTGTATTTGTAATTGAATCCTACTTCTTTTCAACAAAAAAAAATATATTCTATGTTAGAATACTAGAACATTGTATTGAATAAATTTTTTTGCTTCCTTGTGAAATTTTGATATAGGATTTTTGGGGAAACACAATCACCTAGGAACATTATTCAAGGTTGATGGCTGCTCGTTTGCAAATTGAAGGGGATGAATCCGTCCTCTGCCGTGTAACACATTCTAATCTCAAGAGTTTTAATGCTGATGTTAGGTTTTCACTTCAGGTTTGTCAGTTTATATGTTTAGTTCAATTATTATGACATGTGTGATTCCCTTATTCATTAAAGTTTTATGATTTCTGTCAGATGACAGTAGAAGCCATGAAAGATAAGCTTTGGAAAAAATGCGGCACTTCAATAAATTCAATGGCTCTTGAGCTTTATGATGATACTGGTGCCAAAATTGCTGATCTTAGTGACAATACTAGACCCTTTGGGTTCTATTCTCCGATGGATGGGTGAGGCTACTACCCATGGCTTTTGTCTTTTTCTTTGGTTATTGAATACTTGCATTTCTTGATTCGTTTTTCAGAAAGAATTGCTGTATCATGTTCTTGCAAGTAAACTGAATAATCTCTGGATTGATCTCTTTTAGGAACAATTTGAACTTGAATCTATCTTTGAAAACCAATTCAATAGAAGTTATGTTTGCTTTCTATACTAGCTGATTGATCCCTATTTTGTTTCCTTTTGTTTTTGTGGGCTACAAAAGATATCGGCTGCATGTTGTAGATCTCGACCCATCGTCAGTGACTTCTGGTGGCTGGCTGGAAGACACATCTTTGGTGGAGAAATATAAAATTTCTGATGAAGCCTATCAAAAACGTGATGGTCAGTACCCCCAAAACTATATATGCTTTTGTTTAATCTTTGATCCATTTAGTGATTTGTATTATCCTGCCGAGGTGTGCTCTGTGTTTGGTATATAATTTCTGCAAATTGTAATTTCCTATCATTCATCAGTGCATTACATTGAATCAAGCTCTTTAGGCATCGTGATTGGATTTTAAAATATCCTTCATTTTACTATGCTTTGTTTGTTTGTTTGAAATACCTTGAAGCAGCTGATTATATCATTAATGAATGTTGATGGAGTAAATTTTTTTTTTCACACCTTTCTTAATGATGGGAACAAAATGGATAAGTAGCTATTTGCTGGTCTCTCTTTCTATCTTCCTTTAATTATCTTGGATTTAGAATCTACTTATATATGATAATTATTGAAGTTTGATTATTTAGAAGCTTAGTTTTGTTAAGCGCATTTCTAGTAAAACCACTTCTCTTAGTTTGGGCTCAATGAGATGCAAAAGGCGCACACTTTTATGCTCATTTTTCGCTTATTTTTATGTTTGCTTTTTCTTTATTTTGAAAATTCTATATAATAATATTTCATAAAACAATTAGACAAAACAGAGCTATGTTTTATTAAAAGAGATGAAGAAAGGGAAAATAATTTTCTTTGGTTTTCATTGGGAGAGTAAAGATTTGCTTGGAGTCGTAAAACTTAGGAGATTTCTCTCCCCCCATCATCACGTGATACCTTTTATGTTCTCCCTCTTCTATCTTCTTCTTTCTTGGGGATTCAATTCTTTATCTATTTTTCCTTGCTTCCTTTAGGTTTATCAATTTTACGGCTTATACTTTTTGTCTTCCTTCTGATTTTTTCTTCTTTCGACTTTCCTTTTCTTCTATTTATTGTCTACTTTTTTCAAGCTTTTCTTCTTCTTTTAATTTTTTTTTAATTTTCTTCCTTTCAATTTCCATCTATTCGATTTTTCTGTTTTGTTTCATGTTGGTTCTTCATTTTTTTTGTCTTTTCTTTGTCTGTGTTCTTCATCTCTTTTGTTCTTCTCTTCTTTGCTAACATATCGGACACAACACAATTTGACATAATGCTTTCATGTGGGTTTAGGTATCCTCTTGTGCCATTTTGTGTTAAATTAGTGGCTTAGGCACTTAGTGGAATGAAAACAAATGCTTTAGGTCTTTTATGCAATTATATATGAATATCATTATTGGTTTAAGTATCAAATATGCTTTTAAATTGTTTTATAAGCTTTTAAGGAAAAAATTGTGCCTCATCTACGAAAAGCTCACTCATTCGCCTTGTGCCTAGACTTTAGGAACCCTTTTATGCCGTTTAAGACTAAGCTAAGAAGTATTTGAAAAACTTGCCAAACTTTAAGATTTTTTAAAATTTAAGTAAAGAATTTTATTAAGTGAAAAAAATGCCATTCTCTTTTATTTTTAATAGGAAGTAAGTGCTTGTTTGTTTGGAGAAATCTGAGGTCTGTAAAATCTGAACCCGTTATTGAATGTTTGGATGGAGCACCTACATTTATAGTTGCTGTAATCAACCTTTTAAATGCATCTGCTGCTAACCTACTAATAACAAAACACGTATCCTCAAACTAAAACACCATCTGAACATATAACTTTGTTGTCCCTCAGCTTCCATCTCCCTCGCACTTCATTGCTGATGAAAATTCCAAGGCTTTCATTCTGCAACTTACAATACCATTGATGCTTGTTACTGTTTTTTCCCTCTCCATGTCCTGAACTTGTACCAAAAAAGTTTCCAGTCTGACTAGAACATGTGCAGTGAATGGAGTAAATCACCAGCCAGTAATCAAATTCATCAACAATTTTAAATGTGAGGACCATTTAAAACTAGCATACACTTATATATAATCTTAAATGTTTGATTCAAATGTGCTGCCAAATATTTACAATGAAACTCTATTTGTCTTCTCCTTCCCGTTTTGTCAACTCCCCCATCCATTTTCCAAATGCAACTAGAGTGCAAATTTTATTGATATACTAATAATTTCGTTGAATACTTTGTCTACGAATAGGTACTTTTAGAAAGTTCAAGGAAAAGTTGGCAGTTCAAAATCCTTCTGATGCTAGTACTAAGGTATGTCTTGAATTTTTCTGTCTGTAATGGGTCTGTGTTTATTTGGCACCTATTCCTCAATCATGAGTTAGATCATATTTGAAAATGTATTGTAAATTGTGTAATTTAACTCGCCCTTGCTATTGGTGTCCTTCTGACTTCAATGTGCTCGAAAATGATTTATGTCTTCATCTTTTGACATTTTTATATACTTTCTATACTGCAGTTACCTGAAAGTTATATGGAAGATCTTTGTGCTAACATAAAGGTCAGTTATATTTTCTCCCCTAAGAATACATGGACCGTGAGATTTATAAAATTGTGGCTCAGATACTGATGTGACCATATTGCTATTCCTGAAAGCAAAAGTGAATGAAAGAGAATCTAGCTTACTAAAAAGATTCCAAAACATCCTACCTTTTTGTGTAGTGAACATAACCTTTCTGTATTTGACTCCACCTTCTCATCATACTTTTCTTTTTAGTTAACATAACCTTCCAGTGTTAGACATGCCCTGAAGTTGTTAATCTTGTTGAGGCTCATGCTGTATGTTATCCTTTTTTCTTGATGTTTTTACCGTACTTTGCGAGCATGCTTTTGTATATGGAGGGGATTTTGTCATGCAATTTACTTTAGCCCTGCTCCTTGTGCTTTTTATAACTTGCAAGCATTCTTAAATATTTTTGTTGCAATATCAAAGTGATGAAACAAATGTGTTTTTTTCTTCCTTATGACACTACCTTCTCTGTAATGTATTTGAAAAATAAGGGTTCTCATTTATGTATATGCCACTTGTCCTCTTTTAATGTTTTAATCAACACAATTTGGGAGTATGTATGCTTTTTTGTTTTGTTTTTTAGAGCTCAGTATTCCTTGTTTGTCCCCGCATTTGGTGTATATTTTGGTTTCCTGGTCCAATTCCTTGTCAAGAGATAATGGTTTGAAGCTCGCTTGTAGTCTTACATGTTATGTAAAGACGTGAAGTTTCATATTTGAGTTGATTCATCATTCATGTACCATTCTAGATTTTCTTTTCTTAATGTTGCTAGGTATTATGGTGGCAACATTCTCTTCCCTTTTTTCTTATTGAGAATTTGCTATATGCCCACCGATAATTATTGAACTTCAATTCTCTTCCCTTTTTCTCATGTTGTACTTCTATGTTGTGTTATCTAATTCCTTGTTCCCCTTGTGGATTTCGAACTAGAATATGTGTATTGGAATTTACAAGGAATTTTGTATTGATTTAAGTATTCAACATAACTAGGCATCAATTAGAAAAATCATGCACGAAATGTTTACTTGCTTGAATACTACTTCAAAGAAATTTGTTAAACTAGAATGGAGGGAAGAAATGATTGGAAATCAAAACGAATGCCAAACAGACTCTTCCACCTCAAAAAAATTCACTGGACCAAATTTAAGGGGAAGTATCATGGATAGCATGCAGTTTAGTTTATTGATAGGTGAAACTAGACTCAAGGTGAAATACAAGTTAGAGGTTTTTTGATCAAAATATTGAGAGCTTATATTTCTTGTTAACTTTGAATGCGTTCAAGATTAGAACATCAAAATCTATTGACTTCCAATTACTCTTTCAGGATTGGGAGTGAAGAAAGTCTTCCATGCTTATCAAATTCTAAGCAAGTTTGATTGTATTCTTGGAAACCTTAGAATTGGTTTCGTGGTGTTTGTATCAGATTTTGGTCTAAGTTTATTGTACTGTTCCTTCAGATTTGGACATTAACCATCTATACACATCATCATCAACCTTTTCAATCATTGGCATATTCATAATTCAAAATCACAAATACAAAACCCTTTCATAATCGCCCACTTCAAAAAGATCAAATTCCAGTCTCTCGCTAACCCTTAATCATCAAACCCTTGTTCGGAAACTCCAGTCCAAATTATGTTAGTTAAAATCCTTCATCATAAACCGTAGTCTGTAACCCATCAAAGTTTTCATCCTTCCTGGAACTTAACCCTGAATCACCCCAAAACCCTAAGCTTAGCCGAACACTCTAAACCGAAACCTATCCCAACTCCCCGGTTCAACTCGGTTTCCAAAAACATGTATCACCCGGATTATACAAACTGTGCTATACTAGAAGAACTTGACAGAGTATGTGATAGTTGATAGAAATGGATGAAAGAGGACAATTTCCAATTGTAAGAGCGTACATATTGGCTCATGCAGCTCCATTTGGGTTTGAAAATTTGGTTTTGTTGTGTAAAACATGAATATAAGGTGAGAAGTTTGAAGAATTTAAGGGAATGTTCCGAGTGATATGACGGGAACTATTGGGAGGAACAATCATCTTGTTGAGAGAGAACATTAATGCTGAAAATTTTATTCATATTCATCTTTCTTCTTTTTTAAATGAACTTCAAATGTCATATTGGACGTTGACTTTTTTTTTTTTTTTTTTTTTTTTTTTGCAATTTTTGTCTAACCTTTTCTTTGTCGTTTATTTGATTTCATAATAAAATCTTACCTCCATGAATAAAGAAAAGAAAATGAGGGGAAACCAATAGAGAAAAATTGTTTGTTTGATACAAAAAAAGAATCAATTTTCATTCTTTAATTTGTGTTTGGTTTTAAAACACCAAGAAAGAACCACTTTTCTCTTCCTCAGCCAAGTGAGTCAAATTCTAGTGTCGGTGCCCTCATCATACTTTCCCAAGAACAAACACTTTCACCGTCTCCCATCTATTAATATTAATCACCAATTATTTAGTTGTCTTCTCGAATTGTGGAGTAACAATATTTAAACCATTGCGGCTATGTTAACTACTAACGACCCGTTTGGTTGTTGGTACTAAACGATAGCAATAGGAATGATTAAGTGTAAATTTCTTGAAGTGTACATGTTTTCCATGGTATTGAAACTTTGATCATAAAAGAATTATTCACAATTTTTCATTATCATCTAATACCACCTTTTAAATGTGAATTTTGTGAAGAAAATGAGATGATTGGAGGAGAACGAGCATGACCATTTAACTTCTCAAGAGACTATTCCACTAAAATTACACCAGTCATTATCATTTTCACCATTTAATGCATACAACCAAACGAGGACCATAAAGAGTTTAATATTAGACTCACTCTAAAATTAGGGTTGGGTCTAAGGTGGGTCCAATAGGGTGTTGCTCACCATCCCTATACATATAGAACCGTTGATAAGCAAAGTATTTGGCCTTCATGCATTGTATTCTCAACTGAACAACATGGCACCCCACACGTTAGGGGTTGTGGTAAAATCAAATGCATGCATTCCTTGTGGGAGGATTATACATTAAGCAAGGTTACATTGACAAGGCTATTTGAGAAGCCAAACTGCATATCAGCATATGAATTGAAACCTAAAGTGTGGAGGACCAATGTAATTGGTTTATCCAAAAATGCATTTGGATCTGCACAGCACAATAGCTGTTATGGCCATAAAACGACCTACAAATACCCTTCTTTTTCAAGAGAGGACTTTATGGACAGGAGGCCAATAGATAAAGGTTGTTTAACACTAGAAATCTGAGGATTGAGTGAGAAATTTTGCTTAATTTCGACATGAAATCTTTTGAACACAATAGCTTTGGAGTTTGGATGACTATTCATTATTCTTTGTGTTTGAAAATACTATAGGCAGTAAGCTTTGCTGCTCTCTGATATTGATCCTTACTTAAATACCTGTGAAAAAATAACTTTGTATATGTAAGACTATGTGATTCATTGCCTTTTAGCATGTCCTGTTTTAATAGAATTTGTATTTTTTTTTTGTTTGTAATATATTTCTGCTATTGCTAGTTCTAGTGTTGTAGTTCTAGACTATTTTTTCGTTTATCGATAACTTGTTTTTCTTTCAGTTGGGAGATAGATGTCAAGTTCAACCAGGAGATAAACGAGGTGTTGTGAAATATGTTGGCCAAGCACAGAATTTAGGCCCTGGTTTCTGGATTGGAATTCAGTATGATGAGCCACTGGGGAAACATGATGGATTGTATGTCAATTAATCCCTTAAATTATTGACTTTGAAACTTTTTGTTCATCTTATAAATCACGACACTTAATTGTTATAACACCGCCTACACCCTAGGGGAACTTACAAAGCAAGGGAAAGAACAAAAGTTGGACAGAAACGACCAAGAACAGGCTTTAAGGAAATGGCTGATTTTATACCGATTTTGGTTTACTTTTGAGGGAAAAGGACTACATTTGAGTGGCAGAATCAAAATGCGAACAGGATGTGTTTTGGGATTTTTGGTTTTATCAAAATTTGAAAGAGAACTAAGAATAGATTATAGCCATTTATAGGCTAAACTCAGAACTCACTAAATATGTTATCATTAGCAATTTAGTACTTCGTAGGCTTTTAAAGTCTGAAGTGCATACGGTCAAATATACTAAACATTCATAATTCCAGTCCAAGAGTTACATAAACAACAAAGGTTCTAAAACACAAAGCTTCAGTTTTTCATATAATCATTCGCTACCTTTCTATCACAATCTAAATGACTATTTATATTTATAGGAAACTAAACAAAGCAAAATATAATCCTAAATGCGTATGGCGCACAAACAAAATCAAACTGAAAATAACTCCCATAATCCTCTACATAGGAAGTTGAATAGCTTAAGGCGGAAAACCCTTATAATCCAATTTGAAGTATTTTGCACATATAGGTTGTTTAATCAAGCTTTTCATTTTTCAGGGTCAAAGGGACACGCTACTTTGATTGTCCACCACTTCATGGTGCAATGGTTAGACCAGATAAAGTACAGGTTTGTTAATGATCAATCCAAAAGTATTTTCTATTACCGTGTCTGAACGAATATGTTAAATTTCAGTAATCCTCCATAAAGCATAGCAGTTAGTCTTTCAAAGTTATGTTAGGAACTTGATTGGTTGATAATTTTTATATACGATGTCTCATGACTCATGCCTCGAGTCACTTCAAACATATTCGATACATGATTTGATAAAAATTTGTTCACCATGAGTCTATTTTGCATTCAGATATTCTGTTATAAAATTCTGTCTTATATCTTCTCATTTGATGTTTATTGTATGCACACAAAGTATTCAACTTCTATTCGCTTGTGCCACCTCGATTGTTAATAGTCAGTTGCAACTTTGGCAGCTCGTTAAATTAGTTGTTGAGTTCTTCCTATGTGTTTCTATTAAGGCTTCTCTATTATGGAAAATTTTATTGCATTGCTTATGTTGTAGCTTATTTATTTCTGAAATTTTTTTTGCTGCTACATCCGAAAATTCTTCCCTCAATTTCCTCTTTGACAGTTATATGACTTGTATGCTTTTTGTTGATGCAAGCTATTTTGAAACTTTTCTGCCCTCTCCTTCAATGTCCGAATGCTACTTCATATGCTATGGTTAATGATCCGTTGTTTTCCAGGTGGGCGACTTTCCTGAGCGAGATCCATTTGAAGAAGACGAGATATAGAAACAGCTCACAACGTTTATAAATTGAATTCGTTTACATCAAGTATTTTGACTGATGTTCTTCAACCAAGAGAGAACTGCATTTGTAGCCTGCTATAGGAAGGCATCGGCGTTTATATAATTCTTTTTCATCCAATGTTTCTATTATGATTGACTTGATGTTGGGTACTTGTTATTTGAACACTTCAGAATTGTACTTTACTAAATGTAATACAAGCCAAGGTGAACATTACTCCTCAATCCCTTTGAATTTGTTATATAATACAAGTCAAGGTGAGTGATTTCGAAAAGTTGATTCAAGTAATCACACAAAAACTCGAATTGAATCTTATCCAACTTGTAATATTTGAAACCAAGAACATGAAGCATTGTGAAAGAAAATCGAGTTGGATATTGCAATTTGAAGGTCAATTAATTCTTTGATACTTGTACTCACATGAGCCTATATTGAGCAAGTTTTAGCCACCCAAAAAGTCGACTCAATGGCACAAATTCTCACAACTTACACCTTTTATGTTTTTGACAATAATTCTATCCTCACACCATCTATGAAAATAATTATTTCGTGTTTGATATATTCTAACCTTACCTAATAAATAAATAGTCGGTCTCCTAAGAGACATCTTTCAAACTCATTAAAACTTAACGTCTACGTACATCATGTTTGATGTCTACTTTCATCATCCTTAAGGTTTACTTATTCTTAATGCCTACTTATAATATCTTTAATGTCCATCGAGTAAGCGTGCAATAGTTACAATATCCCAAATGTCTACTTATACTATCTTTAGTGCCCACTGAGTAACTTACTCTATATTTTCCTCTATATGTCAATCCGATTAGACATGATCTCTCTAAGAGACTGTCTCTCGCAAGAATCATACATACAATCTAATAAAAAGAATGTAAAATTCCACATGGCATTCTCATAGTGAATTGTTATATGAAATAATTCTTACCAAAATTAACTACTTATTCCTTAATATATGAGTAATATATCACAATTAGATATGTTTTTTAATTTAATTTTTCTTGGAATATTATTTTCTTAAAAACTACATATGAATTTCAATTAAAGCTTCTTAGATTATATATTTATTTTTTTATAATTGAAAATTTGTTAATCAATAAAGTTTCCTCATTAAAATTTTAATTTCTAAAATATTTCATTAAGAAATAAAAGATACATGATAATCAAAAATTATTTTGAGAATGACAAAAAACTCTTATGATAACGTTGTTGGAAAATTACTCAAATTTACCTTAACAAATAAGAGATTTTTTCATTTAAAGTATTATATTTTCTAAAATTCTTATCAATTTTATAAGAAATATTATGTTTATATATACTTTTACACTAATAATATCGTGCATGCATGAGTTTCTATACTAGTTTGTGATAAATCTAAGCAGCAAATTTAAGCAATGAATGGGGCCAATAGGCCATCCCAAACCCATCATCCGGGTATGATATTTGTCCTTGTGGGTCGTGGTCATGTCCGGTGATAATCGGTTATGGCAATTTCAAGGTCTCATCAATGTCTTCCCCCTTTCTCAGACCCTTGTTCATCTTCTTTCTCTTTATCTTTAAAACCTCATAATACCCATTTCCTTTCCTTTATCAAACCTATCAAATTCAGAGTTTTCTGTTCTCAAAACACAATCCAAACAGATACCCAAAAATCCCAACATCTCAATATTGATTATGAGTTTAAGAAGAAGAAAAGAAAACCAAAACCAAGTTTTAGTGATCAAATCCGTGAAAAATGGTCAGTTAAACCCATTTCTCAAACCAAGAAATTCCCATGGCAAATTCAGCAAGAAGAAGATAAAGAAGAACTATCATCTTCCTTTTCAGAAGTTTCATTAGAAACAGTCCAAACCCAAAAGCGAGAATTGACCCTTCAGGTGGAAAATCCCGGAATTTCTTCAATATCGAATAGCAAAATTGAAGAACCCAGAAAATCTTTTGATAGAAATTTGAATCAAAGTTTGAGTAACACTGTAAGTGAACCTCTCAATTCTGCTTTAGATAATACCAATTTAGTTAATACTTATAATAATGGCAATAAAAATAAGCTTAATGTTGAAGAATTTTGTGGGACTTCAATGGAAATTTCAGCTTCTGAAAACTTAGTTGAATGTAAAGTTGATGTTAAGGAAAAAGAAGATAGTAAAGTAACATTATCTAGCAGAAAATATGATTCTAATAGTGTTAATTGTAGTGATAATGTTGGGGAAAATGTTGCAACTTATAGAATATCTAGCACTAAGTATGATAATGGTAGTGCCAATTCTTGGGAAGTTAAGTCCAGTAGTGAGAACTTTGTTCAAGGAAAGAGTAGAGATAGGTTGCCATGGATTCCGGAAGCCGAATCCGAGAAATCAGAAGAGAAGAGCAAGACTATCTTAGCAGAGAAAACAATCCCAGAACATGAATTGAAGAGATTAAGGAATTTAGCATTGAGGATGAAGGAGAGGCTAAAAGTTGGGGCAGCTGGTGTTACACAAGCTTTGGTTGATACAATTCATGAGAAATGGAAGATTGATGAAGTGGTGAAGCTGAAATTTGAAAGCCAATCTGGGTTTAATATGAAAAGGATTCATGATGTTCTTGAGGTTAGATTGTCTTTCTGAAACATTATTCTTCCTTTATGCATTCTGATTCATGTTTGTTTGTGATTTACTATTATCATTTTGTACTTTTAGTTTCTTGAATGTCATGCTTGGTTTGGGAGCATATATATGGAAAAATAAAGTCTAATTAAGAAAATAAGACTATTAGGCTATGTTTGGTTAATGGTTTTAAAGAATGGTAAAGAAAATAAGTCTTAGTGCTAATTTTGATGAAATTTGATATGTCATTCCTAGAGGTGTTTATTTGGTGATCGGGTTAATTTCAGGTCAGGTGTTCTGGGTTCAAATCAGGTTTTGTGTCTATATTGGTTTTTAATTTATATAATTATAAATCCATTTTTAAGTCGGGTCAAATCGGGTTCGGTTACAAGGTCGGGTGAGTATTGGATCATCGAGTCTGTTTTAAATACCTCATTTCTGTTTCAATGAAGCTCTCATCCTTAAAACATGTGTCTTTCTTCATCATTTTCCACACCAAATACCACAAGCTCTTAAACATGTCTGAAAAGATAATGATGGTATATTGTTTAGAAAAATGATTAGAGTAAATATAAGCATGATTGCATGAATGTAAACCTTGTAACATAAATTTCCTATTATTCTTACGTTGTATTATATTTTATTATCAATACCAATAACCAAACATACCATTGGAATATAAACCAAGAGAATATATTTGTTAGAGAATATAAGGATGGTTCTCACTAGAATTTCTTCATATATATATATATATATATATATATATATATATATATAGGGGTAGGATCAAGTGAAAACGCTTAAAGTGGTGAAAACTGAAAACCAGACATAGGTATACATATTAAAGCAAAAGAGATACATATAATTTTATAGGGTGTACATATTTTTTGTGAATAAAAAAGTTCATATTATTTACAAAAATACCATCTGAATATGTACCCCTTTTAAGCAGTTATGTACCCTTTTTAACAATGGCTAATTATTTACAAAACTGCCACTCAAATATGTACTCCATTTGAGTTATTATGTATCCCTGTTCTCAGTTTTCACCATTTTAATTGGTTTTCACATGATCCAAATCCTATATATATATATATATATATATATATATATATATATATATATATATATATATATATATATATATATATATCTGAAAATAGTAACGTCTGCTAATTCATTTGACAGAATAAAACAGGAGGCTTGGTGATATGGAGATCTGGTAGTTCAGTGGTTCTATTTAGAGGATTGAACTACAAACTAGATTGTGTAAAAACATATATCGAGGAAAAGACAGAAAATATAAATGTTTCAACCTATCCACAAATACATATGCCTGATTCCATGAGACATCAAAAGAAATGGTCTGAAGAAGAGTCCGAAGAAATTCGTGAGCTGAACCGCTTGTTGGATACGTTGGGTCCACGATATGTCGACTGGTCTGGCCCCCCTCCATTGCCTGTCGATGCAGACTTACTTCCAGCAACAGTTCCTGGATATAAAACTCCATTTAGACTTCTTCCTTATGGCGTGCGACGTGGATTAAGAGACGAGGAGACAACAGGATTGCGTAGGACTGCGAGGGTCACCCATCCGCATTTTGCTTTGGGTATGTTAGAATTATTTGAAAGTTATCAAGTCAGATTCATAGTCATGTTTTGATTCATAGGATATTACTGAATTGATTCTCGTAGGGAGGAGCAGAGAACTCCAAGGTCTTGCTGCAGCTATTGTAAAGTTATGGGCGAAAAGTGCTATTGCTAAGATTGCCATAAAGCGCGGTGTATTAAATACGTGCAACGAAAGGATGGCTGAGGAGCTGAAGGTGAGATCTGAACCCGATCATATTATGTCTTGGGAAAGCTACAAAGTATTTTTGTTAAGTGAATCAAACTTAGTACATCCTATTTCTTATGTAAATGTCTCATCTCTCTGTGTCATACATTGAAAAAAAGGTACTAGTCTTTTCTAAAAGGTTTCAGAATTATTGAAATTTTAATACACTTGATGAACCAGGAATGGTATGAGTTTTTTTTATCCCCGGTCAATCTCAACACTTTTTTTTAAATCCCAAGAACCGTCAAGTTCAAATCATGAAATTTAGTAGGATTTTTTTGTAGCCAATAGTTATTGTATATGAATTGTCATATTGAATCATGTGCACTTCTTATTTACGTGAAATTGCAAATGATTATGCTAACAAGGTTCAATCGAAAACAATTTCTTCTCTATCACTGGATATGGTTGCGTACGTCCAGTCCCCCAAACCCCACTTACGCAAGAGCCATTTTATGGCATTGGGGCTATGGAATGTTAAATAGACATTCCATGGAAAGGCTACACCTTTTTTTCCCCTTTTTGCTGATCAATTAACATCACTAAGGACTGGGGGAGTTGATTATTTTAGCTCTTTGTTGTAACGGTCTCGATAATGATGTAAAATACTCCAATCTTTAGAGGAAGACTTTTGATTTATGCCATCTCTACTAACAAGCACTTTCAACTTGCATTTACAGAGACTGACCGGAGGGACATTACTTTCTAGAAATAAAGAGTACATAGTCCTATATCGAGGAAATGACTTCTTGCCTCCAAATGTGACAGTATCGCTGAAGGAAAGGGAAAGGCTGACAGTGCTTCAGTACGAGGAAGAAGAAGAGCGACGGAGTGCATTAACTTTGGTTAAATCAAATTCAAAAAACTGTAAGGTTCCCATGGTTGCTGGCACTCTCGCAGAAACTGTTGCTGCAACCTCCCGTTGGGGAAAGCAACAAAGTAATGAAGCTGTGGAGAAAATGTTGAAAGATTCCGCTCTGGCTAGACGTGCTTCACTGGTCACATATCTTAATAATAAATTAGCGATCGTAAGTTTTTAACGTAACTTAACAAATATGGAAATCAAGTCCCACTTTCAAAGCCATATTTACTACCCTCGTAACCATGTTTTGTCTCACACTTTGACTCCATTCCTGTAGGCAAATGCAAAGCTAAAGAAGGCTGAGAAGGCTTTAGAAAAAGTGCAAGGATATCTTGAGCCGGAAGATCTCCCTACAGATTTGGAAACAATAACTGACGAGGAGAGATTAGTATTTCGTAAAATGGGCCTAAGCATGAAGCCATACTTGCTTGTGGGTAAGTGTCGCGACTTAGCCCTTTGGATTTTATCTTCATCCGAAGAATTATTTACATGAGTTGCCTCTATTACAGGAAGAAGAGAAGTTTTTGATGGTACAATAGAGAACATACATTTACACTGGAAATTCAGGGAATTGGTGAAGGTAATTGTGAAGGGGAAAACTTTTGCGCAAGTAAAGCACTTAGCGATTTCTTTGGAGGCAGAGAGTTCCGGTGTGCTTGTCTCAATAGATAAAACTACCAAAGGATATGCAATCATTATTTATCGAGGAAAGAACTATCGGCAACCTATCAAATTGCGGCCTAGAAACCTGCTTACAAGAAGGCAGGCTTTAGCTCGGTCAATCGAGCTGCAAAGACGTGAGGTAAGTTTGGTGGATGTGTATGCCTTTTTATTGTTTGAATTGTTCAAATCATTCTCTCCTAAATTTGTGTTGTGACTCCCACAGGGCCTGAAGCATCATATCTCAAATTTACAAGAACAAATGGAGTTGATGATGTCTGAACTAGTATGAAATATTAATCGACATTTATATATATGTTTTGCGTTTATGTGGTTAAGTTAACCTTTTGACTGATATTTTATTTTATAATGTGTCCGTAGGAGGAGATGAAAGATGGAAAAGAGATTGATGATAAAACATTTTATGAGAAATTGGACAATTCTTTTATTCCTTCTGATGATGAAATGGAAGAGGTAAAGAGAGTTTTTGTATTCTTTGAACTTTCATTGTAGGCTATATTACTTGGACTTGGGTACTGATGTCGGATACTAGTATGCGTCTAAGTGTCGTATGCGTCTAAATATTCAATTTTACGCCTAAAATGAAGTGTCTAAGTGCCATACCAATGTCCGAGCATCAAGGATTGACAAGGGTACGTGAAGCAAAATGAAGAGTCTGAGTAACATAGATTGTAGAAATCCACAAGAGTAGAAACTGACGAAGGTTGATGAATTGATATAACCATATTCCATACCCTCTATGTTACTCGGAAATAGAGGGTATGGAAAGTAACATAGATTGTAGAAATCCACAAGAGAACATAGATTGGAAATAGATTGGGGCAAGTGAAGAGAACAAACATGGAATAAAAAAATTCAATACCCTCCCTTCTTCCTCGACCCCTTTCCTTCCTTCATTCTCCACCCTTTTCCTTCCCCTTTGATAAAGTTAATTGTAGCAATGTTAGAAATATGTGGTAGTAGATGAAAGCACAATTTGGGATAAGAATAGAATTTGGTTTGGATATGAATGCAAGAGGGATTCTTTTATCTTTTGTTTTTGTTTTCTTACTAATTAATTAGTATATGTTGCTTCACTTGTATATCAATTAGGATGAAGATGAAGAGGCTTATTTGCAAACGTATGTCAGTGAAGATGAAAATGGTGCTTAGATGCTGAGCTTTCCCAAGATGAGAATTGATTTCTTGTTGGAATCTTTTGATGATCAGTAACTTGTATTCAGATGCATATAAATTACTATTGCAATACAAGCATTAAGATGTACTGAAAATAGAGATTTGGATCTTATATAGTTGGAGCAAGTATCGCTCTCAACGGAAAAATCCTGAGTTCAATTCTCACCAAACCCTCTTCTCACTCAATCTACTCTGTAATCAAACAAAAACAACGTATTATAATGAAATTTTTTCGGTGTAAATAGTTTTTCATTACATATTGTGCACAAGTTGTACCCGTGTGGAAACTTGGCTGATTCAGTTTTTTCATAAGTTCCATGACGAGTTTATGACAACCATTAAGTGGCAACCACCTAGGGTGGGTTCCAATTGACCATTGACGTCAAACATCATCTATTCATTTATATATATAAGTGCAAATAATTTGATTAGTCACTTTACTATAGTCTATCATAAATCAAAATAAAGAACTATAAAACTTTGGTCCTATCAAATTGAAGGACGGTATATTGAAGGAAATGACTTTATGGGAAATTGGTTTATTTGAACATTGTTTTGAGCATATTGTACAATTTTAGTCCAGAAGCGCAAGCTGTTTCTGGAACTTCTGTACTCTGCAAGACTAAATTTTTGGTAGAAACTAAAACTAGTGCAAAGATATTTTAACAAAAACCAAGTCAAAATTTTGCAATGGCAGCCATACAAGCCACAGTAGCAGGGATTATCCCTCTACATGAGTGAGACTCATCATATTGTGATTCAAGTATTTTTACACATCAAATCTCTTGGAGTCCTTCATGCATTAACTTCAGCCTTTTCTTCTTCCGTCTTCACATTTTTGGAAGTAGTCGTAACACCTTGTTGCTCTGCCTTCTTTTGTGCACGAAGCAAGGCTCTTCTTGCTCGGGGCCGCATTTCTCGCACTTGTCTAGGAGGTACCATGTATGGCTGAAGGGCTCTATCAGCGAAAGGATGTTCATCACCAATAAATATCCTAAGTTTCCGATCTCTATCCTGCATCAATTAGACGAGTCAAGAGTGAGGTTTTTCTAATTGAAATAAAACAGCAAAATGGAATACGGTACAACTGTGGCTGCAGCTGTAGCTAGTGTATTTGTTCTATTGATCCTTTAATAATTGGCGTTTGCTGGTTTGATTACTATTCCAATCCAAAACTTCATATCTAAAAGGAATTAATCCTTTAGCTCTCAATAAAAAAATTGAGGAAAATTATACATTCTCGTGAGGTGTACAGCAAGTTTCAATGCATAAGTTTTCCGCTCATATGCTTGAAAAGAAGTGTAATGAAGGTATCAGTTCATAGAAAAACCACTAGATTACATGACAAACTAAATATTAATAAGAACATATCAAGAAAATATATTATAATAAGAAATACAAAAGAAAACGAAATAACCAAAAGGAAAAGCATTGAAAGGATGAGTCGATAGACAATTTTCAATAACAAATCCCACTAGGGAAACAAAAAATTAAGTTTAAAAGCTCAATAGCACTTACGTCACGTAATTTATTCCTGGGAAGCATGCGGAGGACAGCTTTACGAATAACTTCCGTAGGATCCTTCAACATTTGATCCTTCAGTGTTCTTTCCTTAAGGTGACCCACATACCTATAAAAGAATAAAGACAGATGAGAAAAACAAGAACAAATGTATGAAAAAGATGAACACATCAACCAACATCTTAGGCCTATCTTCATTTATCCTTTCTGCTTTTTCATATTCAACAAACTATCCTAACTTGTAACTTCAAAAAAAGTGTTTCTCCAGCTACTGAAATTCTATGGCAAATAAGTAGTCGATGATGCTAGTAGCATATTGCCATTTAGAGGTGTTCCATGTTACGCAAAAACCAAAAACAGTATCTACGAGTGAATGATGCACTTCAAAAGACAATCCTTATTCCTTACGCATTCAAATTACAATATCCATCGTATGAAAATCCAAGTTGTATTAAGAGCTTACCCAGTGTGCCACCGATAATATTTATCTGTAAGTTTCCTCCCTGTAACGCAGATGTCCTTTGCATTAAGAACAATGCACATATCTCCATCATCACAATTAGGAGCATATGTTGGTTTATCCTTCCCTTGGAGAACAGTAGAAATTTGAGATGCTAATCTCCCAAGAACCTTTGGCATAAAATTATGTCAGTTCCCCACTAATAAAAACAAAAAAAATCCCACTAAATCGGGAGGAAGGAGGATCAAAAGTATGGTGAAATTGAAACAACAGAAGTAGACATCTGGTAAGATCAACTCATATACTGATATTTGAAGGCCAAACTCTGCAACGTCACAAATTTTCATATATGTTTAAAGTTCAGCAACTTCTGCAACATCACATCCTTCTCCCAGAGTTTCCAACAAAATTTAAAGTTTTATTGAAACTAAAAGTCAAAATACGATAGTTTCGTAGAAACAATCTACTGGCACAGGGATCACAACAAGGTGCACAACAGGGAAAAAAATGGAAATGAAAGTTTCCCCTTCCAAATTATCCCTAATTTCCCTCTCACCGGCAAGCTCAATTGACAATATTCACACAAGTGTTTTTCCATTTGGCAGCATTTGTTTTTTGTTGAGTGAATGAAATCATCATTAGCACATAAGTGTGACTATTGTGATATCATCTTGCACTGAATTGTTGGAGATGGTTGACAAATCTCACCTCTTCCATGATTCACTTAATGAGTGTTAAAACAGTGTGATACGCTATTTCATTTTGAATAGATGGTCAAAATAGTTGACATGCTATTTCAATTTGTATAGATGGTTGAAATAGTGTGATATGCTATTTCAATTTGTATAGGTTATTGTTGCTTAATTTAATGCAGTGTTAACATTGCGAGCAGCCGCTTCTATGGCATCATGACCGTTGACACAATTATGATGACATTTGCGATTTTTTCCTATGGCACTAAGCCACCAACTAGCATAACCTACAAAGGGCTAGATGCTCAACATCCACATAAATTAACAAACAATACCCGTGGAATTATCACTTTATATGGGAAGGAAAGATAAACGAATTTTAACAGCAATAGACAAAGAAAATACACAGCAGCTTAAAGAAAAATATGCACATAATTGCTGTTGATTTGTAAGGAATCCAATGTGAAGGAGTGAATAACAAAAAGATACTGAAAGAAATTCACCTGGCCTTTGGCATCAAAAACCCTCCAACGCAAACCATCCAAATTAATGCGTTTCAAACCGGCAAGTGCTTTCTGTGTACAGTAAAAAATATAAATTCTCAGAAACCAGAATCAACTAAACAACTTCACTAAATCAAAAGAACAGCACAACATATATCGCTCGAGCACCAAAAAATTGGCTCGGGCATGGGAGCAAGGGGGCAAGGTAAGCTACCAGGAGTCGGACAAAAATACAAAAACAACCCTGAACTAGCATGATTTCTAAGATACGATCGAACAGGAGACATAACCAAACATGCATTACCAAACAAATTACTATACGAGCTATGCTTATCAACTATAGACTCAGAATTCTCCTCAAATGTCTGAAAGAAGCGGAAAAAGCAGCTAAATAGCAAAGAAGACTTTAAATCTACACAAATGTAACAAGGTGAGATAACATTAATGTTTTCCAACATAAGTTTTACCCATTTAATAATTCATGAATTCATTCCCAAAATTAACACAAAATCCAACCATAGTAACCATATTGTACCAAATTAGAATATTTAACCGATACCCAATTGTTCAACAAGTATTTTAGTGAAATAGTAATCAAATTGACTAAACGATGTAGGTCATCAGATGTAAAATCTTTTGGGCATTTTGACAAACATATAGCATGCATTCCATTAGTGTTTAGTTTCATTAAACAAACTAAGATATCACCGAGAACCTAAAGATTAAGAAGCAACAGACAAGTAAAAGAAATGAGAATGAAAAAGAGAAAACCTTCATGTTGCCATTGAAGGCTCCTGTATGCATCTTCATCCTGAATAGCGAGTGCGATCACAGGACCTTCGGAAGTTTGACGGAACAACTTTATATGTTAAACCCTTGAAGAGAAACGCGACAAGATGAGTATTACCTTAGTTTAGAGTTGTAAATTATCCAAAATAAAATCATTACATTGGAGAATTTTTTTTTTTTAATCTCATTTGCTTTTTTGCACGGTTTGTAAAGCAATTTTTGAGTTTCAATATCTCTAGATATAAATAATAAAAAACTATATTAACAAACAAGTTGTTCGTTTCTCATTTTAGGGTTTTTAGTATAGATTATCGTATTTTTTTAGGTTTAATTTTAAACTTTCATTTATCACTTATTTATATTGTACATTACTACGATAAACATATAAATATAAATGAGTTAAGTTCAAATTATTAATTGATCCAAATTGAAATCAGCTTATTTCTCAAATCAACCTATTTGAAAACTTGATCAACATCTGAGAATTTGTGTATGAAGAGCTTACTCTTGAAATTTGTATGACCTACTTTAACCATTAATTAAAATTTGTGATTTTAGATTGTTAACTTATCTCAATAATTATATTATTTACTTGCTGATTCTACTTTAGATGTCGTATGACTGTTTTACCAATGATTTGTATGCTTACATGTAAAGTTAGTGCAGTCTAAAATAGTATGGAACAAGTCCATACAAGACTTTTTCCTTTAAGAAAGAGGTAAACATTTCCGAACAAAAGAAGCAAAGTTCAAAGGAACATTTGTTCTATCCATGGTTATCATGATCTCGATTATGATCTACAATTCTATGACTCTTTGATCCAAAAATAAAAGAGTTATTTGAATCTTAAGTAGGATCTTAATAATGGTAGGATCGTACGATCCCTCCAACATCTAGAATGGGGTGATAGGAATATAACACGCTTCAACAGTCCAACATTCCGATCCTACAAGGGTAGTATATCAATGATAGCGTTAAAGCGAGACGGGAGTATACATAAATAGCTTTTGAGTATACAGAATGTTACGAAAGTACACACTATAAAGAAGTGCATGGAGCATCCAAATCAAACAGTTAGACAATGTATGCATTGAGCATAAATAAGGCATTGGCTGAAATGATAGCCACAGATTCAGATCTTGGCATTGTGCAATCTTGGTGCTACGAAATCTTTAAGAAAAGACGATCTGCTCGTACAAACCTGTTAAACAAGTGCAACTAAATAAGCAACGAGTACAGCTATTTCAACATACACGCAATTTACACAGCTAGTTCTCACATTATTAGTCAAAGTGTAACAAACAAACTGAAATAAACGGAGTAATTGTAAGAAATACATACCATACCTAACTAGAGCGTTCATCATCTGGCCGCAAACACGACTTAATGAAGTCTGTGACAACCGGTACAAGCTCATCTTGGTGTTCGGTGAAAGAATGATTTGCTCCTTCTATGACGTGCAATTTGTGATTCGGTATTATCTTGGAGAATTCGTATGCATCCTCGACAGGTATAATTTCATCAGCAGATCCATGGACAGTAAACACCCTATAAATATATGATCAGAGAGAATATCACTTAGATGTATAAAACATTAGTCCTGCAATTTATCACCAATCTGCAACATATCAAAAATTTTCTGAACCTGCAACCTTTATACAAGTGACTAAACCTATGCTTGGATAACATTTTTAGAAGGAAGAAAAGGAAAGGGAAGGGAAAGGGAGGGGAGGGGAGGGGGATTGGCAAACTGCAGATGGTTGAATCGATATAATACCATACAATATCAATAGTTTGTAAAATGATTCACTTATATCTTAGCGAAGCACAGATCCAAAAAAAATATTACGGTAGGTTTGGGCTAAATTTGAGTCATTTTGAGCAAATCGTGAATTCAACAGTTCCAAAGAGGCTGTTCTATTGTACCCTAGATCCAAAAGCCAACTCATGGTCATATAATATCAAAATGAATGACACTTTAAGAGACATTCGACTTGGTCTAAACAAAAGTGACAAAAGTAACAAATTTTCCCACAACAATCTCTTAACTTTGTGGGAAATGGACTGATTGAATAGTACAGATCCCATGGAACAACATATTCAAAAAGCGTAACAACCGATAAGGAATTGAACGATAGGGAAGGATATGTAAAAAATCAAAGTGAATACAATGTGGACAAACAAGTTTTGAATTCCCCTTCAAGAAGATACATCAGTTGGTGAAAATGCTACCAAACCTACAAATGTTTCTTAGTCAATTCATTAGAAAGTACGTGATTAGTATATATAGGGAACCTAATTATTTCCAGTTCTCTTAAGTGGTATACCACAATTTTAAGAACTGATACTCCAACACTTTGGACTATCCATAGGGAGGGATATCCTCCAAATACTAACATGAAAACGAAGAGAATTTCTATAAGAACAAAATAGTGGTAAAAGTTTAACTCATGATGTAAACACGAAAAGAAGTGATAAGCCTTTTGTAAAAACCTACTCCCTCCGTTCCATTTAATCTGCAACATTTTCTATTTTGGTCCATCCCACTTAATTTGCATCATTTCTATTTTTAGACTATAGCCCACCACTTTCTTTTAATCTCATCCATACATTTTAACTCTCTAATTAATTTCAATCACACAATTCATTCTCTCTCTTTATTTATTAACATTATCTACCTTTTTCTTAAAAATTTCTCTTTGCTACAAATTATATGGGACAGAGGGAGTATATGGCTATTAGATTGTCAGTATTAGATGATGGGTCATGGGATTGATGATGAAAATTTAGTCTAATTTTGATTGGAAAATCCCTTGACAAGTGAAATGGTCACGCTTGTTTAACTGTAATCATCTATTCATCTCATTTCTTCACAAAATTATGAAAAAAAAAAAGAATTATAATCAAAGTTCAATAACATGGGAATAACATGGTAAATTTCATGAAAATTTACACTATTAATCATTTCCATCACCACCGGTTAGTACCAACTACCAAATGGGCCAATACAATTTTATGCCAAACCTGCAATTTTTGTCAATCCTAAGGCAAGCTTCATGCATGTCTGTATTCAAGCGTTCCATCATACTTTCTTCTGTCACACGATACAAAACTTTTCCTGTAAGATACCAGAGCACTGTCACGCCAAATTCACATTCACAATTTTCATTTGGACTTTTCCCATTATAAAGTTATTAAGAAATGAAAAGATTCAAATATGAAAAAAACAAAAAGCAAGAGTTCACCACACCCTACTGGAAAATTTTTATTACAAGAATATTGGGCGTCAATTGTAGCAAACAACCCATATAATAACAACAAAAATTCAATTAATCGACCTAGTGCTAGATTGACATGGCATGTTTTTGGATCAGAAAAATACGATATTCATATCTAACATTTTGAATGCCACGTCCGTTGCAAAAATTCAGTGTGGACTAGGATAAGGGTGATAAAGGGCAGACATTCATGCAGCTGGTTGAGGTCCTCTTTAAGCTTAATAATCAAGAGCATCTCTTCTGGGTCACAAAATGATATTCGCTCCCAACACTAAGCTATGATAAAAGCAGAAAAGAGAGTAAAAATGTATTATGTGGCAGGCTTTTGATATTGTTGATCAGCAGGCATTGTTATAAGGGACAATATACCAAATTAATGGAAGCATGTCACGTGTATCCTGGTATGTGAGGACCTTAAGAAAACATGTTCAGATTCAGTGTGTAGCGACTAGGAAGTAAGACTAGATTGGAAGTAATTGAGGAAGCTCTGGAATGAATAGTAATCTTTTGCTCTAAGCTAGTCTGCTTCTTTCTTAACTGCAAATGGTTATTCACATGAATTTTAGATCTTGGAAAAATTTATTCCCACTACTTAGATTCAATAGAATTGAGCATGTTTCCTACTGTAGTGTCTACCTACTGTAGATACTCAGATCCTCAACAAAAATGATGGAAAAATGGTGGGGTAGAGAAGAATACCGTGGAGATAAATCAGCAAATTAAGGATCACAGTTTTTATATAATAGACATCCCAATCATGTTCAAGTGGAAACTCTTATTTAGGTAGGGATGCTGATGGTTGATTTATGAAGCAGAAACACAAGCACGTTTCATGTCCATTCTTGATAGAGTAAAGATTTATAGTTATTTGGTTGCGATTTATAATGAACTATATTTAAATGGCTCATTGAATCATGTGCCATTTTTATTCAAGTGAAGTGGCAAATAATCAGTGGAACTAGGAGGATTCATCTTGAACATGATAGGAGCTTAGCTTACAAGACTTAATTACATAATGAAACAAATTCAATTTGAGGTTAGATATAGTGCCATACTACACGTAATATGAAAAGGAAAGTTTGAAGTATAGATAAAAGTTGGAGTGATGTAAAGGACTTGGTTACATATTGTTAATTAGTTTGGGTTAGCGTTGTGATGGGAGGGGATGAGGGGGTTGTCATGGAAGGAACGAGGCCCAAGCCCGTCTGTGATACCCCAGATTTCGATTGAAAAGGGATTGATAGACTACTCATATCAACAAGGTGCATCTTCTTTTCTTGGGAGCCCATTTGCTAAGAACTCCACAGTTAAGCGTGCTTGGTGGGGAGCAATCTTAGGATGGGTGACCTCCTGGGAAGTTTTCCTGGGTGCGCACGAGTGAGGCCAAAGTGCGCTGGAAAGACTTGTGTTGGTCTGTGGGGCTAGTCTACAGTCTCTATGAGTAGTCACCGGTGGTCCGTTGGGCCGGGTGTTACAAATGGTATCAGAGCAACCCTGCGACCGTGGCTGATTGTGTGTTCAGCGCACCTAGCGGGGGAAAAGATCCTGAAGTGACGGTCCAACGAGGACGTTGTATTCTTAAGTGGGGGTGAGTGTGATACCCCAGATTTCGATTGAAAAGGGATTGATAGACTACTCATATCAACAAGGTGCATCTTCTTTTCTAGGGAGCCCATTTGCTAAGAACTCCACAGTTAAGCGTGCTTGGTGGGGAGCAATCTTAGGATGGGTGACCTCCTGGGAAGTTTTCCGGGTGCGCACGAGTGAGGCCAAAGTGCGCAGGAAAGACTTGTGTTGGTCTGTGGGGCTAGTCTACAGTCTCCATGAGTAGTCACCGGTGGTCCGTTGGGCCGGGGTGTTACACCGTCATTAAGCATACGTATACAAGGAGAGGAAAGCATAACAATTAATATACAATCAGTTAGTGCATATTCTGGAATATTGTTACAACTTGCTGTTTGTTAGAGTTTGTTACAAAGCATGCTGAGCTGTACTTTCTCTATTATTCTGTCATGGATGGGTGGAAAGGGGTATTATAGGAATTAAGTAATAAATAATATTGAGTAATTAGTTAAGTGGGAGAATATTATGTTGGCATAATTAGTATAAATAGAGGGGAAGGGAGGGGAATTAGGGAATCATCCAAGTAATAGAGTTGAGTGGAGTATTATACTCATTGGGAGAGAACAAGCCTCTCGAAAGCTTGTAATTCTATCTTTTGTAATTGTTCTTTTATTACATTCAATCTTCCATATACATTTCCATTTTACATTCAAATTGTTACATTCTCTTTACATTTTCTGTCTAATATTTAGCAATTACATCAATGGCATATCCAGTCCATGACAATTGGTATCAGAGCCGTTCGATTCGTGGTGGTCGAAGACACGCCGAAGACCGTGAAAACCAGAATTTGTACTCTGTTGGTGTTCGTGAGTGCAAGAACAGCAGCATTCGATGTCCGCTTACTGCTGAAACACGTCAAGACCTCCAAAATGATTTTACCAGAGTAATATCTCTGATGGAGGGATTAATCACTAGAATCAACAACAATATCACACACCAAGCTCAATTTGCCAAACAATCTCAAGAAAAGTATTTAGAGAGTAAGAAAAAATTTGATGCTCGTTTTGATGCTATACTCAACAGAACCTCTACGAAAGCTTTAAAAACAACTCCTCATGAAAAGGAAGCAGTAGATCTGGAAAAGTGTGACGAGGTCATGGAGAAGGCTGTAGATCTGAAACAGTATGAAGAGGTCATGGAGAGGGTGGCAGGGGGTACGGATGCTGATAAAAAAGAGGTTGCTGACATGGAGGAGGCAGAAAAAGCAAGTTGTCTGACCAAAAACAATGGCGAGATTGGACAATCAGTTGCAGATGCAGATTTAGGGTCTTCGAAAGAGAAAAACAGCGAGCAGGAAGAAGAGTGTGAGGCTTCGCCTGAAATGGCGGTTGTAGAAGGTGAAATAGTTGAGCCGACTATTGCCGCTATAGTCTCCACTTATGTGAATCTTGAAGGAGGAAAAAAGGCACTTCCGGTCGGAACATCTAAATATGACTCCAAGAGTGGTGCAAGGGTGGCCGGAAAATCCTACGAGGATATTTACTTCGAGTTTTGGAACACGTATAAACAGGAGGAGGTGAACAAAGGCAGCAGACAGTGGCAAAGATCGTATACGTTACCTGCTGTTTTTCCGAGAGGACTGATATTCACTGGTGGTCATAGGGGTCATAGGGGTGTGGAGTGGTTGGCAAGGGCGCAAAGGTGGTGGTTAAGGAAGCAACGCAAACGACCGGGGGAGAAACTGGCAGCAAGCGATGTTGATGGAGGGAGAAAATATGGTGGAAAGAACAAATGGAAGGAGTACCGGACTGTTGACGGAAAATCCAGCAGAGGTCCCAAAGAAGTTGGCGGCGGTCGGAGCAGACCCATTTTTATTCGGGTAGGGCTAGTCAAAAATCTTAGGGCAATGAAATGTCACTTGAGGAAGAGTAAACCAGAATGTTTTGGACGTTGCTGGAAGCTTTTGGAGGGTAGGGCAAATAAAAGGAGAGTGGGTCAAGAGAAAAAGAGCTTTTATGATACCTACTGGAAGGCTATGAGCATTACCATCATTATGGTAAGGGGTAGGAAAGTCAAAAGCCTAATTGATGACAATAGGCCAGCTGTCACCAACTCCATTTTGCTCCCAATTTTAATATGTGGCCAAATGCTTCATTATACCCAGCTTCACATTTGGTCTACTCCTATTTTCCTTTTACTCCTCTTGACTCGAATCACATTTTACCCACCTTGAGGACAAGGTGGATTTTTTAGGGGCCGGTATGTCATGGATGGGTGGAAAGGGGTATTATAGGAATTAAGTAATAAATAATATTGAGTAATTAGTTAAGTGGGAGAATATTATGTTGGCATAATTAGTATAAATAGAGGGGAAGGGAGGGGAATTAGGGAATCATCCAAGTAATAGAGTTGAGTGGAGTATTATACTCATTGGGAGAGAACAAGCCTCTCGAAAGCTTGTAATTCTATCTTTTGTAATTGTTCTTTTATTACATTCAATCTTCCATATACATTTCCATTTTACATTCAAATTGTTACATTCTCTTTACATTTTCTGTCTAATATTTAGCAATTACATCAATGGCATATCCAGTCCATGACATATTCTAGAAACTTGTACTTACTATATATAGTGGGAATGGGGGATAGATTACATTATGCTTGTAGTATCACAGAGGTCTTGTACCGTAGGAGTTATCGAGCCACTCGAAGAGCTCGAGGGAACACAACGTTCTCTATTACATAATATACAAGCATTCCACCTTTCTCTATCTTTTCTCTGCTTTCTTTTCTTCATTTCTCTAATATCTGTTTACTGTTCTCTTGTTTGTTGAGCTGCTGTCCACCACCATAACAGTGGTATCAGAGCATACGATCATGGCCCCAACTCAAGCCACTCGTATTGATACGCTGGAGGAAGAGTTCGCTTCTTTGCAAGCTGAGATACCGGTTTTGAAGGAGACTATGGAGGAGAAATTTGGCGAGCTGAAGAGATATTTTGAGGAGTCTCAATCTCAGCAAAGTAAGAAGTGGGAGGAAAACTCAAATGTGCAAAAGGACTTAACCGCTGCCGTTTCCTTACTCATGGCAGAAGTTAAGACCCTGAGTGCTAGCTCGAAAAATCACGCTGATAAATCAAGCACTCCTTCGACTGAAGATCGGGAACATTCTGTTATTGAGCAGAATCAGTCGAGAGATCGGGTGTTTTCAAATTTCCGGGAAGAACTCAGGCAGACCATGGAACGGAATGTAGAACATCATCATGGGAAGGTACGCAAAATTGATTTTCCTATTTTTTATGGGGAAGATCCGGATGGTTGGGTAAATAAGGCCGAACGGTATTTTGAGGTTTATGAACTCTCTGAGACGGAGAAGATGGGGGCGGTGAATTTGGGCCTCGAGGGAGATGCGTTGCATTGGTTTACATGGGAGAAGAAGCGGCGCCCGATTACCAGTTGGAGGGTTTTTAAGAGGTCGTTGCTGAAGCATTTTCGAGGTCGTAGAGGGGGTTCTTTAATGGAGCAATGGATGAGCTTATCACAGCAAGGGAGCGTGGAAGATTACGTGAAAGTCTTCATTCAATTTGCTTCGAACTTGGAGGAAGAGGTAACTGAATCTTGTTATTTAGCAAATTTTATAAAGGGGTTAGAATGGAAAATCCAAACTGAATTAAGGCTGATGGACCCTATGAACATGGATGAAGCCCTCGATTGGGCCATTAAAATAGAGGAAAATCTGGTGGCTCTTGGCCTACTTGATGACCCAGCAGGACATAACCGTAATTTACCTCATATAACCTCAAACTCACAAAAATACCCTTATAACCCACCTGTCACACGTTTCACCCCATCAAAACAACTTACCCACCCACCTGGCAGCCAAACAAGACACCCACCCACTTTCCACAAAAATAACCTAAATCAAAATCATTCCTATTCCCAGACTATGAACCCACGACAAACACACCCAAACCAAACCCACCCATTTCGACACCAACCCAACGACCAGACCCGGCGTTTGACCGACCGTGAGTACCAGGATCGCAAATCGAAGGGGTTATGCTACCGCTGTGATGAAAAATGGCGAGTTGGGCACATTTGCAAAAGACGAGAGTTGAGTGTCCTAATTGTGGGGGATGAGGAGGATACTGATATTGAGCATGAGGAAGAAATAGAGGTTGAGCAACCAGAAGTAGTCGGAGGCGGTCAAATTGGTATCTCGCTGAATTCCGTGGTGGGCATCAATAACCCACGCACCATGAAACTCGAGGGGAAAATTGGAGGGCACAGTGTGATTGTCATGATTGATCCCGGAGCGACTCACAACTTCATTTCACCCTCAGTAGTGGACCGTCTGGGCATTTTAGTAGAAAATACGGAGGAATTTGGCGTGTCCTTGGGTACCGGAGAAACTCGTAGTGGTCGAGGTGTTTGCAAGGAGGTTGAACTTGATTTGGGGGCAGTCATAATTCATGAAAATTTCTTACCTCTGGAACTTGGTCACTCGGATATTATTTTAGGTATTGAATGGTTGGCCAAATTGGGCACCATCTCTACTAACTGGAAGTACCCATTGATGCAGTTTGTATGGCAAGGTAGTAAAGTGGTTCTTAGGGGTGACCCGTCTCTTGAACGCTCGAAAATCACTCTAAAATCAATGATGAAAGTGATTCGTAAAACCGGTGGAGGATATTTGGTGGAATTATCTTGCTTACATGGTGAAGCAGTAATTGCAAACTCAGAAATACCTGACCCAGTCCCTGAAGCATTGCGTCCCGTGATTCAGCAATTTGCTACTGTGTTTCACATGCCTTCTGGACTGCCGCCTCTTCGTTCCACACAGCATCAGATCACACTCCGAAGTGGGTCCAATCCCGTGAGCGTTCGGCCGTACCGGTATCCGCAAATACAAAAGGAGGAGATAGAAAGGCTAGTAGCTGACATGTTGCGAGCAGGTATTATACAGCCTTCACATAGCCCATTTTCTAGTCCTGTGTTGCTAGTTAAGAAAAAAGATGGCTCGTGGCGTTTTTGTATCGACTATCGAGCATTGAATAAAGAGACTATTGCGGATAAATACCCGATTCCAGTAATTGAAGAGCTATTAGATGAACTGTGGGGAGCGCGGGTTTTTTCTAAATTGGATTTGAAATCTGGTTATCACCAGATTCGTATGAAACCGGAGGATGTCCATAAGACCGCTTTTCGCACACATGAGGGTCATTACGAATTCCTCGTAATGCCATTTGGGCTTACAAACGCACCCGCAACGTTCCAGTCTTTGATGAATGACATTTTCAAGCCATACCTTCGTAGATTTGTATTGGTGTTCTTTGACGACATACTAGTTTACAGCCCCACAATGGAGGAGCATATTCATCACTTAACTGAGGTTTTTGAATTGTTGGCTCAACATCAGTTATATGCAAACGCCAAGAAGTGCGTCATTGGGCAAGCTTCTGTGGGGTACTTGGGGCACATCGTGTCTCACGAGGGTATTGCAATGGATCCGGACAAGGTTCACGCCATTCAAGCTTGGCCACTTCCTCAGAATTTGAAAGAGTTACGCGGGTTTTTGGGTCTGGCCGGCTATTATAGGCGTTTTATTCATCACTATGCGCAGCTCGCAGCACCTCTTACCGACCAGCTGAAAAAAGATAACTATGGGTGGAATGAAACAGCTACTGCAGCCTTTGAGACTCTGAAGAAGGCCATGCTATCAGCTCCTGTACTTGCCATTCCAAACTTTGCTCTTCCGTTCGTTGTAGAAGCCGATGCGTCGGGAAAGGGGTTGGGTGCCGTTCTTTCACAAGAGAAGCACCCCATTGCTTATTTTAGCAAGGCGCTTGGGATACGAGGGCAGGCGAAATCTATATACGAAAAGGAACTTATGGCCATCGTATTAGCCATTCAAAAATGGCGTCATTATTTGATCGGTCGCCATTTTGTGGTATGGACTGACCAAAGGAGCTTACGTTTTATTTTGGGGCAACGAGAAATTGGTTCCGAATATCAGAAGTGGGTGAGCAAATTATTGGGCTATGACTTCGAAGTTCAATTCCGACCCGGCATCACTAACAAAGCGGCTGACGCTTTGTCACGCCATCCACACAATTATCAGCTAAATGCCTTAGTCTCTACTTGTGGCATTGATTGGGCAGCAGTACAACAGGAGGTACGCAATGACTCAGTTTTGGGCAAGCTTTATTCTGAATTGAAAACACAAGGAGGTACGATTGCTGGTTTCTCTATTCATTTTGATAATTTAGTTTACAAAGGCCGATTGGTTCTCCCTAAATCATCAGCTTTGGTGAGCAAACTTCTGGTTGAGTATCATAATACAGCCATTGGGGGTCACAATGGGGAATATAAAACTTATTTGAGGTTGGCTGAAAATTGGTACTGGGAGGGTATGAGAAAGATGGTGACTCAGTTTGTTCAACAATGTGCCGTTTGTCAACAACAAAAGGCGTCCCACCAACAACCCGCCGGTCTCCTCCAACCCTTACCAATTCCCTCACAGGTTTGGGAGGACGTAACCATGGACTTCATCGAAGCCTTACCTAAGTCCGGTGGTTATGATACAGTATTGGTTGTCGTCGATCGTCTCACCAAATTTGCTCATTTTATTGGGCTTAAACATCCTTTTACGGCCTCCGTTGTAGCTGGGGTGTTTATTAAGGAGGTAGTCCGTCTCCACGGCTTTCCATCTTCCATCGTTTCGGACAGGGATAAAATATTTATGAGTACATTTTGGTCAGAATTATTTCGCCTTCAGGGCACGGTTTTGAATCGTAGTACTGCATACCATCCACAATCCGATGGGCAAAGCGAAATTGTTAATCAGGCACTCGAAACATACCTCTGCTGCTTCATAAATGGCCAACCCCGACATTGGGCAAAGTGGTTGCACTGGGCGGAATATTGCTATAACACAGCCCCGCATGTATCGATTAATATGTCGCCTTTCAAGGCTCTTTATGGGCGGTCTCCTCCATCTCTAATTAGAGTGGGTCATAACAAAACGCCGGTGGATAGTTTGGATCAGCTATTGCGAGAAAGGGATGCTATTGTGGATGATTTACACTACTATTTGCTTCGAGCCCAACAACGGATGCAAAAATGGGCCAACATTAAAAGGCGCAATGTTTCTTTCGAAGTGGGTGACTTGGTATATTTAAAGCTGCAGCCATATCGCCAAACCTCCCTAGCTCGTCGCCCTTGTGACAAACTCTCAGCTCGTTTCTATGGTCCGTATGCAATTGAAGCTAAAATAGGGGCTGTTGCTTACAAACTCGCTCTTCCTGCTGAATGTCGTATTCATCCCGTGTTCCATGTTTCACAGCTTAAGAAGGCACAGGGGGCTTCCTTCAATCCAACCCCTCTCCCTCCCCAATTATCCTCTTCCTTGGAATTATCAGTTGAACCTGCTCATGTTTTGGGGGTTCGCAAAGAGCCTGATCAGCCCTGGTCCACAGCTCAAGTCCTGATCCAATGGCACGGTTTAACACCCGCTGATGCAACTTGGGAGCTGTATGATAATATTGCCAATCTCTTTCCGGCTTTCCACCTTGAGGACAAGGTGTCTCTCGTTGGGGCGGGTATTGTCATGGAAGGAACGAGGCCCAAGCCCGTCATTAAGCATACGTATACAAGGAGAGGAAAGCATAACAATTAATATACAATCAGTTAGTGCATATTCTGGAATATTGTTACAACTTGCTGTTTGTTAGAGTTTGTTACAAAGCATGCTGAGCTGTACTTTCTCTATTATTCTAGAAACTTGTACTTACTATATATAGTGGGAATGGGGGATATATTACATTATGCTTGTAGTATCACAGAGGTCTTGTACCGTAGGAGTTATCGAGCCACTCGAAGAGCTCGAGGGAACACAACGTTCTCTATTACATAATATACAAGCATTCCACCTTTCTCTATCTTTTCTCTGCTTTCTTTTCTTCATTTCTCTAATATCTGTTTACTGTTCTCTTGTTTGTTGAGCTGCTGTCCACCACCATAACAGGGGTCTTTCTAAAAAGGTTTCCCTTCCTCCACTTAGCTTTAGGTTGTAAATATTTTCTTTATTTTTGGTATAATTAAACTTATCATTTCTATAAAAAAAAAATAATACAAATGATGTTCGCTACTAGGGGTTAACTAGAAACCACCTCTTTGTAATACTTACAAGGGTAAAGTTGCGTATATTCGACTCTCAAATCCCACAGCTAGGTGTGGCCACCTATTGGAATTGAATAAGTGAATGTAGCAAACACAACCACATTGAACCAGATCATTTTAGTCACTAGAATACCAAAGTCATATCACGGATATGAGTTGCGACCAGGGCCTATTTAAGATCTGAATTTGTGGTGAATAATAGAGCTGAAATCGAGGATCAATACACTTAAACAAACATCAAGATGGTAAAAGTAATCTACTAGCTGAATGAGAGTCTCTAATCTTCACATATATTTGTGAATTATAGACAACTGGACAATAATTGGGTAGATGAAGTAATACCTGTCTTTTGACTCTGAACATCAATATACTTATCCTTCTTGATCCTTTCCATAAAGTCTTCACCCAAACGTTCTGAAATGCCTTTCTTTAAGTCATATCGGCCAGACAGATTGACAACCACAGGGATATCATGATATTTTGAAGCATACAGCAAGACAACATCACCTCCTGCAAGGACATGCTTTCAGCAAATTATGCTCAAATATACAAAACATGGATGTATGAATACACTCCTTATGATTTCTTCACAAATCCAGATAACTTGAATGCTTGACAGGAGATATTCCAAAGACCGAGCTCAAAAACATACCCCAATGCTATTCAGAAAAAGAACTACAAGACAAGCAAAATCTACAGCTTCTAGAGAACAAGGCTAAGCACAAAAATAAAAATTATGTTTAAATCTATTCAGTGTTTGTTAATTGCGTTTTGATCGTTTTTTACACTAAAAAAAGGCTGCAAGGAGATTGCAGCCTTTATAATATGTTGTAAACAAAATGCTGCTTGTATTCATTTCCAATCTTAAATTGTGCCATTGGCTGTTGCATAATAAAGTCATCAAAAACAACCTCTTTATTTTACAATGGTAGGTTCCCTAAAACCCCCTGGGAACATTGCCAAGGTGAAAGCCTAGGTGGGAGCCATTTACAGGAAATCACGTAATTGAATGTTTTGCTAGTGGAATCTCAACCAAGGAATAAAAATGAGTTTGTTCCATTACATAACGACCACATTATAAAGGATTTGAGCGTACCGATTTACTAAACCGTAAAACGTTGCTACGTGATCTGTAATTTAAAATCATGGAGTAACAACCATTATAAGATGTTATTCTAACATATTGGCCATTATTTTTTTAAAAATATTTTGTTATATTCTACAAGGTCAATCATAGGCTTCAATGAATAATATTTTTAAAACACTAGAATTACAATGATAAAATGGATTTTTATTAAGTTAACAGTTCACATGGCTATATCCATTAAAATTTAAAAGAGTCATTAACACCGCGAGGTTTAGCGTCTAAGACATCTTAACCGTTTCCGCAATCATGATGACATCCGTGATTTTTTCCTCTTATCTTAGCAATATGGGGTTGGCTACATGATGTATCACTTAAACAAAGCGAAAAATATTGATACATGCTTTGGCATGATTTCATTTTATATGATTACATTAGCCTAGGGCTAACATATGGGAATTCATACTGGATCAAAACATGGTCGATTTGGTTATAATTTCAAAATTTGTACGGATTTCTAAACAACTAAACTAAATCAAACCAACCATTATTTCTAGCTAAACACAACACAACGTTCAACCTACTATCACATGTCTCATTTTCAAATCAACGGTTAGTAACATATACAATATTTATATTTTTACCCATAAAAATTTCACACAACATATTCAACATTGATATGGAAAACCTCTCACCTCTCATAGACATATTTTCAAATCAATATGTAGAAAAGCTTTTTACTTTAGAAAATATCAGCACTCACAAGAAACGTTCAAGAACAATAAATTTTTCACAAAAACAATCTCAAAACTAGAAACAAACCTTTACTATGCCCAACAATTGCGCTAACAATACGATTTGCACTATTAAAGTGCTCGACAACAGCCCGTAAATCTTCCACCTCTTTCATATAGTTTCCATACGCAAACAAACCATCACTTTCTCTGGGAAACCATAAGCAAGATTCATAGCACATCATTAGATAAATTAAACAAAATTGTAATTGGAAGTTTATTAAAAACAAGAGTTTTGCTCACAAATCAAAGAAATAAAACATAACAATGTTGCAAATACATAAGAAAGAGCAACTCTCACTTGCTAACTAATGTCCACATATTTATAACTAGAACCCTTAAAACTAATCCTTACAACAATTAGACAAAATTAGATTTAGGAAAGTAAATATGTATTATTTAAAACTGCATTTAGTATTAACAAAAGATGGTAAAGACTAGGTAACAAGAACAGGTGCCCTAAAATAGCATTCAAAGCATAGTGCTTTGATCGAGTCGTAAAGGCTTTCAAATATACGGAATTGACATTATCCACAACACAAAATAGTGAATCATATTTTAGTCTTTTCAAGGGATATCCCATTGTTTTGGTTGAACCATATTTCAATAATCTTTACAATGAGGCCGATATGCGATAACATTGGTGATATTTTGCACCATGGGCCTTACAATTGAGTCTCTTCATGCCATCGCATCATCATCTACATTAGTTTAGAATAAAATGTGTCAACTAAATCTTTGGATACAATTATTAGCAAATTCTTTGATATCTTTTTTAATCTGAAACTTATTAATAAGAATGGGACGTTTCAAATATTCCTACATGTAGGAAAATTGATGTAAATTATTTTTTCTAAAGTGATACATCATAGTCATAATACTAATGATTATAATGAACTAGAAGGAAGTAATGATGATAAGGGTGATAGTGAGACTCATGTATCAAGTCCTTGATGATGGTTGTGCATTTCATCAAAACGGTATGCAACTGCACGAAGAGGAACATGAACCTGTGAATGATGAGAAACTCTCAAATAAAGCTCGAGAATACTTGGCAATAATCATATACCCAACCTTATCCAATATTGTTGGATGAAAATTGATGATAGCTTACATTAGTTATACAATAAACTCTAGTCTACTTAAAATATTCTTTAATTAGTCAATGGGCCATGATTTAAATTTCGGCTTAGACTTGAAGACTTCATCATATTGGTCTTTGATTATAAGTTGACCTTATTTTTGTTAAAGGAAGGTTCAATGTTGAGAGGTTTCTTTTTTTTTTTTTAAGGATATTTAATTCAAAATATTGATTAAAATCAAAATCCAACCCAATTATCTGATTTTAAAATTTGATATTTGATCTAAAAAATATCGGTTAGATGAATCACATCAAATTGGATAATTCAGATTGCACACCCCTACTAGAGCATCTTGTGGTCATCACTACACATGCACAAATCAACTATCAAAGACATGTCAATATTACACTAGATAAGCACATAATTTGCACATCATGATTTGAGAACCACACCCCATCCACAATAACAAACAAATAATTCAAAGACATGAACAATTTAAATACATAATTTTCAGTCTTACTAACCCTAAAACAAATTCTTCCATAAATTATGCCTCAATAAAACCTACTAAAGGTTAGCCCCGTGCATAAAGCTTCCCTGTGAAGCAAGGGTCTAGGAAAAAAACATCTCATACTCTACACCAGTAACTAACCACCTTTCCAAGCTAAACATTGATTTCATGATTCTATGATTCTTTAATACAAAACAGGATTTTTTTTCTTCTTTTTTTTTCTTTTTTTTTTGAGATAACAAAACATAATTATTTCTTGTTAAGTTGTTATAACACTTAACACCTTCACTAAATCTCTTCAATCAACATTCATAGTTCTTCTCCCTTCAAAAGATTTCATTAGAATTTAGAAGCAAACAAAACAATACAAAGGATCTCATGGTACTGCATTTAGAGGCCTTATTATGGACTATTACAGCATCCTAATCTAAAACATGAGATTTGATTCTACAAGCTCTAGCAAAACTTCTAAGGTACTATATAAACCACCGAATTTTATTTCTACTAGTGAGCCTTATATAAGGTTATCAATCACCACATACCCATTTCCAGAAAAATCAAATCGGTAAGCACTTATCCCTTCCTTCTCCAATGCACTGCAGATGTTTACCATGATGTGTTGCTCCTGAATATAGTTCAGATATTAGCCAAAAAGGCAACAATGTATAGATTTTACAAATCATGAAATTAGCTACCTATGAAAAAACTTTCAGTTAGTATTTTTTAAAAAATAATTTGTCCGATTCTGCTACACATATTCACAATATTCTCTCAGCCTTTTATATCTTACAATCCACATTTTCAAAAAAATATAGGAAGTTCCTTGTACAAAAACCGTTAACTAACCTTGCTGCTTGTGAACCCATGGCAGACTATCACCAAATCTTTGGATCCTGTATCATGTAGCAGCCCCACTAGCTTCTCATTTTGACTGTTGAGTACAGTAATTTTCTGTGGCTCTTTGACTGAAGAAAGGTGATAGAAACTGTGTCAAAATCAGTCAACTTAAAAATGCATCTAATTTTATCTTATATAATAATATCTAACAGCATACACAATCATAGATAAAGAATCTACATCAAACTAATACTAAATGGATACGTAACAACAAGCCTCACACATGAAAAAAGACTTAGATGTGGCTTGTTTTAAGATTTCTATAGTAAAAAATTGAACCATTCCAAATTCAAGCTACATATTGTCTGGATGGCCTGCATAATTTATTTGTTAGTTTGGTCATATACGCACACCTTTTCTATCTACAACAACGATATAAGGGCTTTAATCACAAAATGATGAGGTCAATACATGGACATATAGGCCATGATACCATCCTCATGCATTGCTTAGCCTACCTAATACATTACTCAAATTTACAAAACCCAAATGTGAAAAGTACTATTTGTCCATAATCCCATCAATCATATTTATCTTCAGTCTCTCTTGAGTTCTTCAAAGAAACTCCAATAAATTTCAGGCTGAAAACGAGTGTCTCTTGATTGGCTGGACATACTCTGGGCACAACAGTTTGTTCTCCTTTAGCTTATTCCTTATAGTTACAACTGCCATGGTCCACCTAATAATTTAGTTCACCAAAAATCCATCTCTTCTCATGTTACCATGCATAAACATCAACAAATGCACATATTCCACATTCATTTTCCGAACATGACTTTCTTGAAGCCACAAACAAAGAGGAATCTTATAAAATTATGTTCTCATCTTTAGAATGTTAGTGCTAATGTAAGATATTTTCCTCGTATATGGTTTTCCCATTGTGTATTCTTTGATTTGATAAGGGTAGGAAAATTTTCATCAAGGGAAACCACTAATTCCACCAAATTCACTTACTTCTTCGGTTCTTATCTATCCTTCATTCTTTGTCAACAACGTTTTCCCACGTTGACTTGTTTTAGACTTTTAGTTCATGTAGTCGACTCTAAAGCTCACCTTGCACGAATTAAGACTTTGGCATTGTCGATGCTCCTTCATGTGCATCCTTTCCATTCATTTCCATTTTCTATTTGTCCAACTTTTAACATAAAAAACCTAACTATGGATTATGGAATACCAATTATGTTTGTGTTTTCCACTGGAAATACCTCTGTTAAATTAGAAAGATCCTTAGAGGAACATAGTAGCTTCAAGCCTTCAACTTTTCCCCTATTATTTTCTTATTTGAACTAATTTAGTTTGAATCAAAAACAAACAACTTTAAGTTAATTGAACTTGGGTGGTCCTACTCCTAACTTGAAGCTTTAAACTTGTTACAATTATTTGTACTTATCAAAACTTATATACACTTACTTATAATAAAACTAACCTTTTTAACAGTGAGAAAACAAAGTGAGGAAATTCGAGATGCTTCTTAGCCTCTTCATTTGAGCCATCTAAACTTACTCCAAAACAAAATATTAAGTATAATCCATTCTACAGAAAATATCTTATAAAAACTTTTCTATTATCTAACCCTACAATATCTTAATCAATTATTCCTACGTGCCAAATTTACATTTTGAGTATTCTACTTTAATTCAATTTTTCCTCAAGTCTCCAATTATTGTCACCAAAGTTCTATTTAATTCAATATCTACTCCACACTCATCCACTTGAGCAATATTAGCATTAAAAAAAGTACAAAACCTAATTTGAACGAAACCTTTATCAACTCGATACAATAGGAAAGAACGTTTTGTGAATCCTTTATGTAACCCAATCTAAAAATAAATCCTCTTGTGCTCTTAAACAATTCTACCATGTGTTTTCACATTCGTGTATATCCTAAATTAGAATTCAGTCTAATTGTCTCATTTAGCTTTTCACACTTGCCGAGACAACATTTTAACCCTTAATATCTCAAAATATTCTTAATTAAAAAATATAAAAATTTGATATTAGTAATCCTTATATTGAGACGAATCAAACAAGATCCCAAATGACTATATTTTAAATTATAAATTAAGAGTAAAATATAAATTAAGAGTGATAAGTGAATAGTGCAAAAAAAAGGGACATTTGGGTTGAATAAATGGTCTGGTATGGTTTTTTGCTACATATTCCTAAGCATTCTCAACGAAATCACGCACCATTATCTTCTTCCATACCGAATTTCTTACACAATTTAACTCTCGTACTTACATTTAAGCTAATTCCAACACAAATTCATTCACCCTACTTCATTTCATTTACCCTTTATTTAACATAATTTCGTGACATTACTTTCAGCTATCGATTTAAATCTTCTTGTAGAAAAACATTATAATACTCTTTCTCCACTCCTAATTTTATAGGTCTTCATTCTAGTTATCAACTCACCTTACCAGAATCTTGCTACAATTCAATAGGAAATTCGTCGCAGCTAACTAATTTCTAAAGTTCAACCCCTATACAACCAGTCCCCATCACAATCAGCAAATGAAGCTTACCATCTATCCATGCATTCTACAGAAACAAATCAAATTCAATCCTTAAACAAAATCTAAATATTTCATTGCTCATATCACTAAAAGTATTGTAATCTTGCATTGAATGCTTGGTGAGTAATCCTCCTGGTACCTTATGATTTTGGAAAACAGTAAAACTCATCACAAGTATAGTATTGCAAGTCAATGCTTATCACCCATTAGTTTGCGGGCCCGAATCTATGGGTGCCCCGTTGGTGTGCCCACACAAGTGGGCTCATGTGACGAATAGTCATGACTTTAACACACATCACTGTATAAGATCAAAATTTTGTGGGTAAGTCATACTTAGTCTAAAATTGACCCCACTAACTAAAACTCATTCGCAACCCGAAATAATCCGTACTTAAAATCAAAATCAAAAATCAAATTGTAACATATACTCAAATAATAGAAATCAAAATCAAAGCCCGAATGGATTCATACTATCAATAATCTCAACTTCCTACGATTTCCGCTATATAAATAGCAAGAAAAAATCATCAAACAAGAAATTAAACTACAGACATTAAGAACTAAAATATTGAAGTGTGAAAAACATTCAAAATCCACATAAAAATTGATAGAACTTAATCAAATAAACATTAAAAGGGTAAGATAATGAAGAGAAACCTGGGTCAAGCGCCATTGATAGTGTTTTTCTGAAACAACGATTGAGTGGAACAGAAAATGGAAATTGATGGACAGATATTTTGTGAAAAGTGCAGTAAGCTTTTTCCACAAGCTTGGTATGATTGGGGAATGCAACTGTTTTCAAGTCAAGCAATGAATATGATCTCACCATTTTCTTTCATTTAATTTAATTAATTAAATAAATATAATTTGTAGGGAGGAGTTAATAGAATAAAAATAGAAATTACTATATTCCAATAATTCCATACTCCTATTTTCTAGGTTTCATGAAGCATTCCAAATGCCCAATAGATGGAAGTATTAGATAGGGTATCAAAACTAGAGGTGACAAATAGGTTTTTTTGGATATGGTTTTGCTTGGGTTAAATTCAATTTTAATAGTAATAATTTGTTACAGTATAACATATTATGGGATCTTAACCATAAGCATATCTTTTCTTTTTGGTTGAGTCAGTTTTTTGATATGGTGTCAAGAGTCAGTGTAATAAGAGGTCTCAGTTAGAATCTCAACCACCCCAGGTTTGCCAAAGAGCTCTCCTGTGAGGGGGCGTGTTAGAGTATATAACATATCTACGGACGACAATTCAGTTCGAATCCGACCCTAGTTGGACTTGATCCGAGAAAAATTATCCGATTCGAGTCTGAGGAAAAAGGTATTTGACTCCGAGCGACTTTATGATTCGAGTCTGAGTTAGAGACGCATCGGAGTTGGACCTTATCAAAAATTTGGCATTCTAACCAGACTCCGACCTTGAAATTTGACTTTTATCCAATAATTTGTTTCCTTTAAAACTCTAGACATGACTAATTCAAGCTTTCTCTCATACTAATTGTAATTTTCGATTTTGAAAAACTACTTAGTATTTTCATAAATTAATCAATCAAAATACGAGAAATCAGATCAAAAGAAATACAATACGCCAAGTGATGAATTGTACTAGTAGGACTATTTCTCTTGTTAAACATGAATTCAAGGTACATATTTTTTTGTTAAATTGTATTTGAAAAATATATTTTGTTACTTTTGTATGCTTCAAAACCATTAGTACAATATCACAACGATAAAGTTGATAAGAATCCGACTTTGCATCCGACTCCGTTGGAGGTCCGAGAGTACGAGTCGGGGCAAACTTGGAGTATGCATAATCCGACTCCGAGTGAAGTTGGACTGAAAAAAAAAACAAGTTCGACTATTATTCGGAGCAAAGTCGGAGTATGTACCATCCGAGTCGAGTCCGACTCATTGACATCTCTAATTACACATTCGATCACAGAGCCTCAACATCAATTTAAGTATTTAACCTTATGATTGAGTTGGTTTCTTAACATGAATATAGGCTGAAGTTATTCGTACAAAAACAGCAACTCAAACGAGTAATAGGGTTGGATTTTAATAGAATGTGGTTTAGTTTTGAATAGAAAAAAAGGCGAACATCTATTCTTGTGAGAGATCATCTCGGTTAGACGATCTAAAAATAAAATGCTATATTCATATGAATTTTCTACACAAAATTTATTCCAAAGTATTACCATTTGAACATGTGGCATTAGAGGCCCGTTTGGTAGGAAGTAATAAATGATGGTAATGGGAATGTAAAACTAGTGTAATTTTAGTTGAAAAATCTCTTGGCTACATTACGGTCATGCTTGTCCAACTTTAATCATCTCACTTTCTTCATAAAATTCATTCCAGTACATTACCATTAGGATGGGTGGTATTAGGTGGTAATGGAAATAATTTGTCCACAAAAAAAACTTTTTTGTGATCAAAGTTTCATTACCATGGGAATGTTACGGAACTTTTGCTAAAATTTTACACTATAAACCATTCCCATTACTGCTATTGAGTACCACTAACCAAACGGGCCGTAGTGGTAATGGAAAATTGTAAACCAAAAAACTGTGATTAAACTTTCATTACCTGCACGGGAATGACATGATACCTATAATGAACATTAACATTATAAATCATTTTCATTACCACTTACCGTCAACCAAACGCGCAATTACATTTAGGATAAATGGAGATTAATAATCCCAACTTTGCGTGATCCGCTCAAAACAATCCCAACTTTCGCATATTTTCTAATATACCTAACTTTGCCACTTTGTTGCTCAGGACATACCTTTTAATATGGTAACCGGTTATAATAGGTAAATCACCTCTTTTGTCATGGAAATAAGAAGGATAAATGGAGATTAATAATCCCAACTGTGTGTGATCCGCTCAAAACAATCCCAACTTTCGTATATTTTCTGTTATAACCGGTTATAACAGGCGATTTACCTGTTATAACCGGTTACCATATTAAAGGGTATGTCCTGAGCAACAAAGTGACAAAGTTAGGTATATTAGAAAATATGCGAAAGTTGGGATTGTTTTGAGCGGATCACGCAAAGTTGGGATTATTAATCTCCATTTATCCTTACATTTATTGAATTAATTTGATGGGAAAACTCAACTTTGTCACTTAATTTACCACTTTAATGTATAAAATTGACATTTTAAATTGTTATTTTTCTCTTAAAGTTGGGATTACGAGTTTTATATATATATATATATATATATATATATATATATATATATATATATATATATATATATATATATATATATATATATATATATATATATATATATATATATATATATATATATATATATATATATATATATATATATATATATATATATATATATATGTTTGTCGGCCGGTAGACTAATGGCGTGGCGTCACAGGAGGCGGCAACCTAACTAGTAGTGGCGACATGGCGAGCCGGATGATGGGAGAGTGTCATGGTCTGGTACTAGTGGATAATGGTAAAGGTAAAGGACGTTTCCCGTATACGACAGGGTTGGGGTGGGAGTTTTCTTTTTCTTGAAAGATGTGGACAAATCATACTCGTTCCCCCAATGAGGGAGTAAAATGCGGACATTCAAGAATCCCCCAATTGATACCTAGGGGTGAACATGGTCCGGTTTTGGTCTGGTCTGACACTAAAAGCAGACCAAACCAGAAATTCCGGTCTGGAAAATTTTCGGACCGGACCGTTTAAAGCACCAGACCGGACCGGACCAAACCGTTTTACAACGGTTCGGTCTAGTCTGGTCTACGGTTTTTCATTTTTAGAGTTTTATCCAAATTAATACATGTATTTATGCAAATATTTCACACCTACAATTAATAAATATAATAATTTGTAATTAGTTAATAGTATCAACATCATTCATGTATATATTGCTATATAAAAATAACTACATCTTAAAAGATCTAGGTAGCAACTTAATTTTTTAAATACAAAATTTTGATTTTCGACCATAAAACGGTTTGCGGTCCGATCCGGTCTGAAAAATAAAAAACCGAGACTAGACCGTAAACTGTAATTTAATTTGATAAAAACCAGACCAGGCCATTTAAACCATAGACCAGACCAAATATTGAAATTCCGGTTTGGTTTACGGTTTAGACCAAACTTTGTTCAACCTATTGATACCTGCGCGGCGTCCAGTAAGGATCGAACCCCAAACCTTCTGCTCCACATGCATTTGCTCTATCCATTGAGCCACAAGCGCTTTTGACACTTGTGGTTAATAGTAGCTATAGTAGTCGAAAAAGGGTGGGGTTTCATTGAAAAGGAGAGAGATTTTGGGCTTATAAGTATGTTAAACCCTTTTTGTACCAAGGATGGAAATGGAAAAATTATTTCTTCGTGTAGGTGATGAAAATTGAACTCTTGTCACGACGATAAAAAAACCTTTAACAACTAAGTCAATCTATAATTCTACATCTCTAATTTTTGTTTGAATAATATCATTAAATAGGAAAATTTACTTTTTTAAGCCCAAAAGTAAAAAAAATAACCAATCAAATTCAAAATCCAAATGTAAGTCAAAACATATCAACTGGTCAAACATATTGCCACACATTTTTAATTTCCTCACTATAAATCGAGTTTGGGTATTAATAGCTTAAGCTGATGGTTGAAAACGATGATGTATTAGAGATCAAACTATCATGTTATATACTCTAACACTATAAATCCACACATTTTTAATTTCCTCACTATAAATCCAAATATGTTATAAATCCAGATATGTTATATAAACACTATTACCACACATTTTTAATTTCCTCACTATAAATCCAAATATGTTATATACTCTAACACTATTGAAAACGATGATGTATAAGAGATCAAACGATGTGTTTCAACATCTAATATCACTAAGATCCAAAGTGCGAGGTCTTAAGTGAAATAAATTACGCTATCAAATAATATCGATGTTTGTAGGAATAAAATGCAATATTAAACGACAAAAAAATTTTGACAAATTTCACCCAACTTGGGTTACATCCTCCGGTGTAGTATCTCTTATATTATAATAATTGGAGAATTATAATTGAGAAGATGAGTATTAATTAGGCTAGTGTATGGCAGTGGCTTGGGTATTTTTGTGGATGTCTTGGTGAGCATTAGAGCTCACTAATTATAGTGATAATTTAATTAATGCGAAATATAGATTTAATGCTAATAATTAAACATGTTGTTTGAAACAGCTCCAAGGTGAATGAAACGTCAAAGAAATGAATCCTATGCATGTTGGCTGGTGACTGCTCTTTCGAGCAGCTGCTTTTGACAGGTTCTGTTTTGCTGCTCGGTTGGTGCTCGTTCGAGCCAGTATGGCGCTCGTTCGAGCATTCTTAGCATGGACCTTCTCGATGCTATACTGTGCTTGCTGCTCGTTCAAGGCAATGACTTGATTCGGTTGTGCCTTGTTCAAGCATCTTACAAAGGATACCACTATTGAGCTTCATCATTCATCACACCTCATATTGTCTTTGATTAAAAACCTCAAATTAATACACCCATATGTAACTCAAGCCTTAAACATACACTTAATCACCACATTAATTAAATCACACATATTAAGTTACCAACTTAATTTCCCACATTAACGCACTTAGGATTCCACTCTTAAATGCCCACATCAATTTGGTGCACTTAAGTCACACTTTAATCACAACAATCATACAATTATATATAAGAGTTGCTAAATGACAAATGTCATGTTTATAGCACTCTTGCCAAGTGGAAAATATTATACATGTTGTGCATATGTGACATTAAGTTTACAATTAGAATTTAAAATCTACATTAAATTAAACAAAGATAATTATTACCAAATTAAAGATTATATGTGACGACTACGTCCCTATAACAAGTTGTTTTAGTAAAGTTTTTATGTCAAGTGGTATAAATATAACATTATGTATCTCTATTATTTTAGGTATATTTTTAAAAATTATTTGTATGTTAATTAGTTATGAATTACTCTTGAAATTATTATTGCAAAAATTTAAATAAAATACTAAAGCTAAATGTCACGATCCGCACATCCCATCGATTTTGTGCCCAACAATATCATGTTGTTGAGTAGAATTCAAAGATAAGGCTAGAAGGCTCTAGAATAATCTAGAAATTTCCAGATTGTTCTAGAGTATTCCGGAAGCATCTAGAACACTCTTGTAGGTTCTAGGTCTATCATGTAAATACTAGAACATACTAGAATGATGTAGCTAGAATAGTGTAGAGTATGCTAGAATGTTCTGGGCATGTCCAGAACCATATAGACCTTTCTAGATTTGTACATACTCTAGGAGAGTAGTGTAGAGAATTCTAGACAAGAGCATTCTAGATTGGCCCAAGGTGAAGGGCTTGCCTATAAATAGGCACTTGGTCCTCATTTGAGGGACATCTCAGAAAACACATTTGTACTCACTCTTTCTCAAGCAATACAAGCATTCTTAGCTTAACATTCTCTGGTACTCTTAAGCTTTCGTTGCACACTCTTGCTTGAAAAGCAATTTCGGGGATAAGCCTTGACTAGCATCCAGGGGAAGTTAGTGGGCTAGCGTGCTCAAGACTCGGGGAAAGTAGTCAGCACGTGACAACGTGGTATCAGAGCAGCTACGGTCGCAGGGGGACTATAGTGCTATTGAGCTTTGTTAGCAAGTTGTGAACGAAGGAGAAAGAATGGCAAAGAGCAGAGACGGAAAGGACGCTAGTGCTTCGCAGACAAGCGAGGTCTACGCGCCCGAAGCCATCATTCAAGCTGTACAAAAGCTTGAGAAACGAGTGAATAAGGTGGATGAGAGGTCGACCAAAGCCGAAGTGGCGGCTTGCGATATGACCGATTCTGTTGGCAAGGTCGAGAACGAGGTTAGTTCGCTCAAAGAGCAATTGGGGGAACTAGACAATCGTCTAGAGGAGGTATCCCTTGAAGCTCAATCACTCGCTGATCAGGCTTTCGAGAAGATGATGGGCGAGATGGCGAAGATACGTGAGGAGTTCACGGGGGAACTCCTTGCTTTGAAGAAGGAAAATGAGTTCCTCAAGGAGGAGCTCACGTTGCTACGAAAGGCCGCAGTGACTGGGGGTGTCACTATTCAAACCGGTCCTAAGATGGACATCCCTAAGCCTCAAAAATATCATGTTAAAAGGGATGCTCGGGAAATTGACAACTTCCTATGGAGCATGGAGCGATATTTTGAGGCTATGCACATAGATGAGGATGCTTCCAAGATTAATGCTGCCACTATGTATCTTGGTGATGATGCCATTCTATGGTGGAGAAGACGAGAGCTAGACATCAAGAATGGGTCCTGCTCCATCCGCACGTAGGATGAATTCAAAGAAGATTTCAAGAAGCAATTCCGTCCACATGATGCAGCAAAGGTCTCCATGATGAAGCTACGGGAACTCAAACATAGTAGCACCATCAAGGAGTATATCAAGCAATTTACAACCCTCGTACTCGAGATCGATGAATTATCGGAGGCCACACAACTCCTATACTTTGTTGGAGGGTTGCAACGATGGGCTCAACAAGAGGTGGAAAGGAGAAATGTTCAGACACTTGCTGAAGCCATCACAGCTGCCGAGTCCTTGGTTGATTACAAGGACTTAAGAAAGGATGGGCGTCACACGGGCAGCAAGGGAAAAGGTGGGGGAGCCAAGCCCACCGACCGAAGCAGCACCAGTAGCAACAAATCAGTGAGGAAAGACAAGGCGAAGGGGTCGTCATCGTCTTCTTCCTCAGACAAGCCTAACCAAAGGGGCTGTTACTTGTGTGGAGGGCCACATTGGGCAAGGGATTGCCCTGGGAGACAGAAACTCAGTGCCATTATAGCAGCAAGCGAGGAATCGTCGGGGGACGATGCACAAATGGGGTCGTTGCGCCTCTTCAACAGCGTGCGGGCCACGCCAAAGGCTGAGGAGAACACCGAAGTGGTCAAGGTAAGCACGCTACCTCGCCCTAAAGGCTCACTTATGTTTGTCGATGCATTGGTGAACGGGAAAGCTTCCAAGGCACTCGTGGACTGTGGTGCCTCACACAACTTCATTACGAAGAAGGAAGCAATGAAGTTGGGAATCAAGTACACCAAGGAACCCGGGAGGATCAAGACAGTCAATACGGCACCCGTTCCTATCCTTGGTGTAGCTTACAAGGTGCCCATCCATCTGGGACAATGGAGTGGCACCATCAATCTCACGGTCGTACATATGGACGACTTCTCTTTGGTCTTGGGTCTTGAATTTATCGACATGGTAAGACCCTTTTCCTTCGAAGAGGACGGATCGATCATGATCAAGAGGGATCAAGGAGCATGGTCTGTCCCCGTTACTCGAGAACAAGTTGAGGCCAAGATAATCTCGGCAATCCAAGTATCCCGGGGGATCAAAAAGGGACAGGAGACTTTCTTGGCTGCATTGGTCGAGGAGGAGCCACATGGGGGAAAGGTTCCACCTGAAATCTCCGGAGTTCTCGAAGAGTTTAAGGATGTAATGCCTCCGGAGCTGCCAAAGAGGCTTCCTCCTAGGAGAGAAGTAGATCATGAGATCGAGCTGGAGCCAGGGACTAAGCCTCCAGCCATGGCACCATACCGAATGGCCCCACCAGAGCTCGAGGAACTGAGAAAGCAACTGAAGGAGCTACTGGAAGCAGGGTTCATCAGGCCCTCAAAGGCACCATTTGGAGCGCCAATGTTATTCCAACGCAAGCATGATGGCAGCCTACGAATGTGCATCGACTATCGGGCTCTCAACAAGATCACTGTCAAAAACAAGTATCCAATCCCGTTAGTTGCTGATCTATTCGATCGACTTGGCAAAGCACGGTACTTCTCCAAGTTGGATTTGCGGTCGGGGTAGTGGCAGGCAAGGTTGTTAGGATCGGGATTCTACGTAGGATCGTTGAGAGGGTAGGATCGAAATCGGTAGAATCGGATCGTAGGATCGTGTGATCCTACAAATATGCATTAATATGCTTTAGATAACTGATTTTCAATTGTATTTGTTATTTTTTTAGTTTTAAGGTTTAAATTTATACTTATTTGACTTCAATTAATAAGTTTTGTAAAAAGATATCTTTAGTAATCATTTTTAAGATGTGAATCCAGAAAAATTTCAATTTTAGTCATATTAATATAATTATTTAGATATATACATATATATACATAAGTAAAATCTAGATTATATCAATTTTTTTATGATTGAAACTCCCCTTATAGGATCGGATCGTAGGATCGTAGAATCGTGTTATGATCCTACCACTTAAATCCTGGAGCTTTGTCGGATCGTACGATTCTACCGACATTAAGATCCTACCTACGATCCGGATCGGTAGCCGTATTTTGGATCGTAGGATCGTAGAATCGTTGATCAGGATCGAGATTCTGATAACCATGTTGGCAGGTGCGCATTGCCGAAGGGGATGAGGCAAAGACGGCATGCGTAACTCGGTATGGTTCTTACGAATTCTTGGTGATGCCTTTTGGACTCACCAACGCCCCAGCTACATTTTGCACCTTGATGAACAAGATTTTCCGGCCTTTCCTTGATAAATTTGTAGTCGTCTATCTCGACGATATCGTCGTGTATAGCGACAACTTACAAGATCACATAGAGCACTTGAGGCAGGTGTTCCAGGTCTTACGAGAGAACGAGCTTTATGTGAAGCAAGAGAAGTGCTCGTTCGGACAGGAGGAGGTATCATTCTTGGGACACCGTATTAAAGCCAGGAAGATAATGATGGAACATGATAAGGTGCAAGCCATCAGGGAATGGGAGGAGCCCAAGAATGTATCGGAGTTGCGTTCTTTCCTTGGGCTTGCCAACTACTATAGGCAGTTCATCATGAGCTATTCAGCACGGGCAGCACCATTGACCGATCTTCTAAAGAAGAAAGCACAATGGAGTTGGAGCAACAAATGTCAAGAGGCCTTTGATGATTTGAAGGAAGCTGTCACCAAGGAGCCTGTGTTAGCACTGCCCGATTACTCAAAGCCATTCGAGCTACACACTGATGCCTCAGACTTTGCTATCGGAGGTGTTCTCATGCAAGAAGGGCATCCAGTGGCCTATGAATCACGCAAGCTCAATGACACCGAGAAGAGATACCCAGTGCATGACAAGGAGATGACGGCTATCATTCACTGCTTGCGTGTCTGGAGACATTATTTGCTTGGGAGTCGGTTCACCATCTACACCGACAATGTCACAACGAGTTATTTTCAAAATCAAAAGAAGCTTAGCCCCAAGCAAGCTCGATGGCAAGACTTCCTGGCCGAGTTCGACTATAATATGGAGTACAAGCCAAGGAAGGCAAATGTACACTAGTGGAAAAAATCACATTTGCTGCGCAACATTTGCTGCGGTTTAATTCATACGCAGCAATTAATTGTATGAAAAATTAGGCAAAAAAAAAAAATATCAAAAGCTTCGGTTTCATCAACTAACCGCAGCAAATAACACTCAAAAAAAAATTAATCAAAAGCTGCGGTTCCTTAGGTTGACCGCAGCATATGTTTATTAAAACCCGCCTATTCCTATTCTAACGTTTATTTTTCTTTTCACTTTCTTTTCACCTATACTGTGTTATTGCTTGCTGCAAAAAACCCGAAACCTACTGTGTTCTTCTTCATCCCTTTCAAGTTCATCTTCTTCAATTCCTACAACTAAGGTCATCTTCAACTTTGTTCATCTTCATCCCTTTCACGAAAAGCTACTGCTATATTCTTCACGAAAACCTGCTGCAAACCCGCTATATTCTTCACGAAAACAGTTCATCTTCTTCACGAAAAATCAGTGGGAAAATCTCTAAAACCCACGAAAATCTTCTTGTTCATCTTCTTGTTCATCTTAATCCCTAAAACCCACCAAAAAGTTCAAGGTATTTTTGGTTTATTTGGTTTCTTTATTTTATTTTATTTTTCTTTTGATTTTTTTTTTGCACGAAAAATGGTTAATTATATGCTAAATTTTGTTGTTCTTGTTTGATTGTAGGTCACATTCTTGCTATTATTCATCTAGATATACAAGGTAATTTCTTTTGATAATAATTTTCATTGTTTTTCAAATTTTAAGGGTTTGTTGAATTCTTGCTAATGTTCAAAAATCTAGTGTAATTGGTGCTTTGTTGAATTCTAATGAACATAATCATGTTAGTTCTTGTTATTGTTGAATTGTTATTGTTGAATTGTTGTTAAATTGTACATTTGAATTGTTGAATACTTGGACATAGTTTGAAACTTTGATAATTTGATTTTTGGTTTTTTGATTTGGTTGATGTTATAATTTGATTTGGTTTATTATGTATATGTATGTAGTTTGATTTATTATGTATATGTAGTTTAATTTTCATTGTTTTTCAAATTTTAAGGGTTTGTTGAATTCTTGCTAATGTTCAAAAATCTAGTGTAATTGGTGCTTTGTTGAATTCTAATGAACATAATCATGTTAGTTCTTGTTATTGTTGAATTGTTATTGTTGAATTGTTGTTAAATTGTACATTTGAATTGTTGAATACTTGGACATAGTTTGAAACTTTGATAATTTGATTTTTGGTTTTTTGATTTGGTTGATGTTATAATTTGATTTGGTTTATTATGTATATGTATGTAGTTTGATTTTTTATGTATGTAGTTTAATTATCTATCTAGTTTACTTATGTATGAATAATCACAATAGTTTACTTATATTATGTACTTAGTTTGTTAATTAATTAAAATATACATTTGAATAATTTAAATAATAAGAAGGTTAAATATGATAAATTTGGGTCATCTAGGGTTAAGAATATATAAACTTATTTATGCATCGATGACATGGATTCCACGTGGATTCCTAATTGCAAACATGTATTCATGAACCATCGAAAGTTTCTCCCAAGAGATCACCAATACCGTAAGAAGAAAAAGATGTTCAACGGGGAGGTTGAGGACCGTGTAGCTCGTCGACCGTTGACCGGTTATGAGGTTTACGAACAGGTTAAGGGGGTTGAAACCGTATTTGGTAAAACAAGGCAAGTGCAAGGGGGTGAAGATCGGTTGTGGAAAAAAGAATCAATCTTTTGGACGCTTCCATATTGGAGAGATTTAGAGGTTAGGCATTGTCTTGATGTTATGCATATAGAGAAAAATGTATGCGATGCCATACTCGGGACTCTCATGAACATTCCGGGTAAGACAAAGGATAATAAGGCCGTGCGAGATTACTTTGAATGTAAGGGTATTCGTCCGGAGTTGTGGGCACAGGTGATTTGTTTCGTATGAAACTTGACACACAACACTAATAAGTATATTTTATTATGTTGAAGTGGCTAGAATTGAAAATATTAGTCATATGCTTCAAATTGGGTATTAAGTTGCGTTTTTAAGGTTTTTTAAGTTTTTTTGGCATTTTCGCGCTTAAAGTAGCTCAAACGTTATTTGATTCGCATGAAACTTGACACACATCACTAATAAGTATATTTTATTATGTTGAAGTGGTTAGAATTGAAAATATTAGTCATATGGTTCAAATTGGGTATTAAGTTGCGTTTTTAAGGTTTTTTAAGCTTTTTTGGCATTTTCGCGCTTAAAGTAGCTCAAACGTTATTTGATTCGCATAAAACTTGACACACATCACTAATAAGTATATTTTATTATGTTGAAGTGGTTAGAATTGAAAATATTAGTCATATGGTTCAAATTGGGTATTAAGTTGCGTTTTTAAGGTTTTTTAAGCTTTTTTGGCATTTTCGCGCTTAAAGTAGCTCAAACGTTATTTGATTCGCATGAAACTTGACACACATCACTAATAAGTATATTTTATTATGTTGAAGTGGTTAGAATTGAAAATATTAGTCATATGCTTCAAATTGGGTATTAAGTTGCGTTTTTTTAGGTTTTTTAAAGTTTTTTTTGGCACTTTCGCGTATAAAGTAGCTCAAACGTGGTTTGTTACGTATGAAACTTGACACACATCACTAATTGGTGTATATTTTTGTGTTGAAGCAGTAAGAATCAAAAATTATTGTCATATGCTTTAAATGAAGTGTTAAGTTGCAATTTTCAAAGTTTTGAAGCGTTTTGGCACTAACATATATGTATATATAATATATTCTTTCATAGTGCTTTCGTCAAAATGATAGCATTTCGTGCGGCTACTATGTTCTCAAATTTATGGATGATATCATAGAAGCCGTGAAGAAAGACGGGGTACAAAAAATTGATTCCGTAAGTATATTTGATGTTTTTAAATTATTGATGTCTATAATATATATAATAACATTTAATAAATTCTTATAATTATTTTATCTTTGTAGATTTTATACGACACTCCAAGGGAAACACGCCAAATAACGGACACGGAAATGCGCAAGGTGAAAGACAAAGTTGCCGTCTATCTTGCTAATTTATGTTGGTAGTATATATGTTTCCGTAGTGGTGTACGTTTTTGTATATGCTATATATGTATATATATTATATATCTATTTGTATATGTACTTAAATTATTATTTTAATGATAATTATTGGTGATTATAGCTGGTGTATTATTGTTATATAATTATTATTTGATAATGGTTATAATATATACAAATATTTATTAAACAGAGAAAAATTTAAAAAAAAATACTATATAGGCTGCGGTTTTTTGGGCTGACCGCAGCCTTTAATCAGGCTCCATTTTACCATTCTGATCCGGATTATTTGCTGCGGTTTCCTGGGCTGACCGCAGCCTTTAATCATATTCTAAGCTGCGTTTTTCAACCGCAGCGTTTATTTAATGCTATCAGCTGCTACTATAAATGCTTGGGTCATAAACCGCAGCCTATAGTGGCCTAAAAACCGCAGCAAATGTGATTTTTTCCACTAGTGGTAGTTGCTGATACTCTAAGCCGCAAGGCAATATTCGCTAGTGTGAGCAGCGTAGCTTGCACCATCCTTGATCGAATCAAGAATGGTTTGAAGGAGGATTCTATGGCCAAGAGTTTGATGGAGTTGGCCAACGAAGGGAAGACCCGACGTTTCTGGGTAGAGGATGAGATACTTTACACTGTCGGACGTCGCATCTATGTGCCTAAGTGGGACAACCTTAGGCGTGACATCATGAAGGAGTGTCATGATTCATTATAGGCTGGTCACCCCGGAATACAGCGGACATTGGCACTCCTGGAGGAAGTATACTATTGGCCTCACATGAGGGACGATATAGAGGCCTATGTAAAGACTTGTCTTGTGTGCCAACAAGACAAGGTAGAGCAACGTGTGCCAGCGGGACTTCTAGAACCTTTGCCTATACCGGAGAGGCCATGGGAAAGCGTCTCAATGGATTTCATATCTGCCTTGCCCAAATCAGAGGGATTTGGCTCAATCATGGTGGTAGTTGATCGCTTTTCCAAGTACGGAACTTTCATACCGGCACACAAAGATTGTACGGGTGAGCAAGCTGCCAAGTTATTCTTCAAGAATGTGGTGAAGTATTGGGGCTTGCCAAAGAGCATAATCAGCGATCGTGACCCAAGATTCACAGCAAAGTTTTGGAGAGAGCTTTTTAAACTCTTGGGGTCAGGTCTTCATTTCTCCACTAGCTTTCACCCACAAACCGATGGGCAAACCAAAAGGGTGAACGCATTACTGGAGCTCTACTTAAGGAACTTTGTGAGTGCCAATCAGCGAGATTGGGCAAAGCTCATAGATATTGCCCAATTCTCTTTTAACTTGCAGCGGTCCGAGGCAACGCAACAGAGTCCGTTCGAGATAGTCATGGGCCAACAACCTTTGACTCCACAAGCGGTTGCATCAGGCTACACGGGTAGTAGCCCTGCTGCCTATAGGTTAGCAAAGGGGTGGCACGAGCAGCTTGACATTACCAAGGCTTACTTGAACAAGGCCGCTAAGAAAATGAAGAAATGGGCTGACAAAAACCGACGCCCGTTAGAGTTTCAAGAAGGCGACCTAGTCATGGTGAAGCTCTTGCCACAACAATTCAAAGTCTTTCGCAAGGTGCATAAGGGGTTAGTGCGGAATTATGAAGGACCATTCCCAGTCATCAAGAAGGTTGGGAAAATTTCCTACAAGCTTGAGCTACCTCCCAAGCTGAAGATACACCCGGTGTTCCATGTTGGTATGCTGAAGCCTTACCATGCCGACCCAGAAGATCAGACAAGGGGGAAATCACAACGAGCACCTACAGCCGTGGTGACATCGTTTGAAAGGGACATCGAGAGCATCGAGGCCAAGAGAGTCATAAGGCGACGAGGTGTGCCAAGCTACAATGAGTATTTTGTCCGTTGGAAGGGCCTTCCAGACAGCGAGGCTTCGTTAGGGAAAAAGAAGAAGACTTGTGGCAATTTACGGACAAGATCGAGGCGTTCGAGTCAGGATCTTGACGAGGACGTCAAGACTTGGATGGGGGAGCATGTCACGATCCGCACATCCCATCGATTTTGTGCCCAACAATATCATGTTGTTGACTTGAGTAGAATTCAAAGATAAGGCTAGAAGGCTCTAGAATAATCTAGAAATTTCCAGATTGTTCTAGAGTATTCCGGAAGCATCTAGAACACTCTTGTAGGTTCTAGGTCTATCATGTAAATACTAGAACATACTAGAATGATGTAGCTAGAATAGTGTAGAGTATGCTAGAATGTTCTGGGCATGTCCAGAACCATATAGACCTTTCTAGATTTGTACATACTCTAGGAGAGTAGTGTAGAGAATTCTAGACAAGAGCATTCTAGATTGGCCCAAGGTGAAGGGCTTGCCTATAAATAGGCACTTGGTCCTCATTTGAGGGACATCTCAGAAAACACATTTGTACTCACTCTTTCTCAAGCAATACAAGCACTCTTAGCTTAACATTCTCTGGTACTCTTAAGCTTTCGTTGCACACTCTTGCTTGAAAAGCAATTTCGGAGATAAGCCTTGACTAGCATCCAGGGGAAGTTAGTGGGCTAGCGTGCTCAAGACTCGGGGAAAGTGGTCAGCACGTGACATAAAGCTTTTTTACATGTCAATATTCAAAATATCTGTACATTACACAGATTTTAATACTAGTGCAACTATAATTTGACAAAGTAAAAATTAGAAAATTACCACTTAACCTTTTATGTAGGCAAGACAATTACTTGTATTTGGTAGGATCGTGAAATTCAGATTTGTGATGCTAAGTCCTTACGTGTGAACAAGTGTCCTCTCCAGTAAGAGCACAATATTATACTCCCTCCGTTTTCTTTTTATTGTTTATTTTTTTTATTTGGTCAGTTTACTTTAATTGTCCACTTTTTATTTTTAACAATGATTTTTTACCTAAATACCTCCATCTATCCCAACTTATATTATTTAAAATACCTCACCTACCACCTTTTCAATTATTATAATCACTTAAATACCCAATTACCACCTTTATAATTATTATAATCACTTTAAATACTTCACTATTATTTTTCTTAATTTGCGTGCCCATTAAAAAGTGGACAATAAGAAAGGGGTGGAGGGAGTATGTATTTTTGTTTCCCATCCAATCTAACATCCAAATAAAACCAGTATCATACTATTTTGTCTCTTTGAGATTGCTATTAATAGCGACATTTCTTCTTATAACATGTCACTATTAATAACAATCTGAAAGTAACGAAGGGAGCAAGCGTAATAGTGATTTGCTTTTTCTCCTTTTTCCTTCTTATTTCTAAATTTTTCATATATTTTTTTTTATCTTTCTTTATTTTACTTTTTAATTTACAAACTTTTTGATTTTTTTTCTTTCTTGCCTTTTCAAATTCTTTTTTTGCTTTTTATTTAGTTTTGAATGATTGACAATTATACAATATATTTTAAGATAAATGGTAATGTAGAGCTTAACTTCTTTGAAATCCAAGAATAACAATTTAATAATTTTTTAGTAAAAATTTCTAAACTGCCTATAAAAATTCAAAATTTCTAAGTTAATGAATAAGCTTGTTTATATCGACTTTAAAGAAAACATAAAAAATAGTGGGGCTCAATCTTAAGAGTGAAAAAGAAACATAAAAAAATACACAAAATGGAGATGTATAATTAGTGTGGGCTAAGAATGATGTGTGTCCAATTAACATTGAAATTAGTCACGTGACCAAATTGAATATGGAAGCCAACCAATTTCTATCCACTACTACTAAAAACACCAAAATTACAAGTATCATATCATCATACAATTTTATAAAAGGACTGGAAATTTCCACGTGTCAGCCTCATGTAGCCCTATTAGATGGAATAATTTAATTTACAAGATTGAGTAATTTACCATTTATGAAAATTGAATAAATTGAATGATTCCGGTTGAGATTGAGCTATATTAGATAAATTATTGATTTGAATTTTTTCATACTTTTTCTAAATGTATTTTTACCACCTTAAATTTACTATCTTTACAAACTAAATATTTTTAATATTTTTATAAAATTACTATAAGCTTAAAAATTTTGTTGCATCAAATGATATTATGAAGGTTAAAAATATATAATATGTTATACATTTATTAAATTTTACGTAACATTAAAAACAAATGGTTTAGTTAATTTGATTATTACCATTGTACTTTTTAAGATTTTTATTGAGACACTACAACAAATTTAGCTTTTTGCGACATTAGATTTAGTGGCATTAAAAAAATGCCACTGATTCATTATTTTAGTGTAATAATTATTGGTTTTTATGTTAAGTTCCACCATAAAGTGATTTAGCGACACTTAATTTGGTCTTTAGTGGCATATTTTAATTGTCACTATAGCCTATAGTGGCATTTGTAAGAAATGTCACTAGATCCTATTTCGCTAAAAGCTTTAGTGTGATTTTTTAATATGCCACTAAAGGGTCTAATAAATGCCATTAAATCCTCTATACACACTATAAGAAATTAGAAATAGCGACATTTAATTTAAATGTCGCTAAATATATCCCACTAAAAGCAAATCATGTTGTAGTGAGAGCAAATTATATTTATATATATTTGATCATATTAAAAATTTCATGCATTGCACGAGTTTTTATACTAGTATCATGATGATTATGGTCGTTGATAATTATGGTTGTTTCATATAGGCGTTTTCGCATTTGATGACTTTCTGATCGAATTTTTTTTTTTTTTTGAAGTTAATCGAATTTTACTTTTTCTTTATAAATTTTTGATTTTTTTGCTGGACACTTTTCTTGAGCATTAATATTAATATGAATAGATTTCTAGAGTCTTTTATTGCGACCTTATCATTTTAGTGGTATTATGGCACACATTTCACCATGTTACGCACAAAACTAACTTAAAGACCACTATATCTAAAACAGTCGTCATCATCATCATCATCCTACCCAGTATATCCCGCTCATAGAGATCTAAAACAGTGGCGGAGCAAAAGTTGAAAAAAAATTTTGAAGGCCCTGTGCAATTTCGAAAATTATGATATATTTTTATCAATTTTGTATCTTTAGACACTAAACATATAGTACTCCATATACGTAAGTTAATATTGAGGCCTACAAATTTTTTGGAGCCCTGAGCGATGGAACATGGTGAACATGCTCAGAACCTCCCTGATCCAAAATGTGTCATATAAGGAATAAAAGCAACAAAATACATATATTGATCATCAATACTAATGGGAAAAATTAATGTAACATAAAGGTTATAAATTACACTTTGAACATTTAACATTTTCATTCTATTTATGAAACCATGTTATCTTAAACCATGAAAATCGATTGAAAAACATTAGAATGACTTATTATGGATCCTTGTATCACAACAATTCATTCTAAGAGGAAAGTTCTAAGAGACTCAATAGAACCGGATACAACTTTAATAGGTACTGCATCGATTAATTATTAAGTCACTAAGTTTATGTTTTTTGTAGGAACATCACCTAAGGCAACCTCGTCAGTGCTAGCGTAAGATTCTATCAACGCTATAACAGTGGTGCTGAACGTGAGCCGATAGAGTTTTCAGAACTTTTTTCTACCACAACTTATTTAAATGTATAAACCCTGTAATTACGATGTCTTAAAAATTTTGTTTGAAGGAGTCCATAGTTGATCATAGAAAGGCATAAACATATTACCTACCTATGTACCAATTAACAACTTCTATTTTTCAAAACTATTCAAGAAAAGAGTGTCATCTTAAGGATTCTAGAATTCCAAATAGTTTGTTCACATCACATCTCATGTGAACATATTACAAAAGACTAAAAAATTATTGAAAAGAAAATTCTAAATCTAAAAGGTTAAAAATAATAATAAAAAAAGGAGTAGATGAGTAGAGAAAAATAGTGCCAAATTGGAAAGAAAACGATGGATTGCCTTCCTACCTTGACTCATTTCAAAATTCCATCTTAAATGTTGACTTTGACTAATTTGACTTTTCTACCAAATCTTCTTATATTTCTTTAGGCTGCTTCTCCTATTACTTAATTCCATTTCTCCTCCTACCTCTCATTCATCTTTCTGCTATTCTCCATTTTCCTCTACTTTTAATTATATTATATTTTATTATAAACTTAATATTCCGCTTATAAATAGGGTTTAAGTGAGAGAAAAAGTGACAGACAATTCATACTCGTATTCTTTAAAAAACCCTGCATAGAAAAATATATATATATTGTATTATATACATTATATAATTGTTACCAAAATCAATATAATTTTGAAAATTTCTCATTTTTCCCCACCACTACAAGAATTTTCAAAACATTCAACTGAAATTTCTACCGGCGCCTACTAATATTATTCTCTGGTCACCTTTTGTCGGACATACATACATCCATAAGAATGTTCAATTCTTCGATCATAATTTGCTATAAAGTTTTACTTCTTTCGTTTTCTTGAATTTGCAACACTTTTCATTTTTGTCCATTTGCTTATTCGTACACATTTCCTTTTTTCTCTCGCTCTAAATATCATTCAGATAATTCAAAATTTTTCTTTTTTCAAATTCTCTCGATAATTTTAAACTATAATATATCGTATCTTTTGATAGAAAATTCAAAGGAAGATATCAGATACGCAAATTATTCTATAGTCATAATTATTATCCAAATCACATTGATTTGAACTTGTGGTTATAGATAAATGTGATTACTTTTCAAGTCTTAGCTTCTTTCTAAGAAGCTTCATTTTTTCCAAAACCACTAGTTAAGTCTAGCAATATTTCCATAGTTTTATAACAACTATGTTCACAATTTTCAATATTACCAATAACGGCTAGCTAAAACAAAAACAGTTTAGATGGACTCGGTTTTCCAACTCAGTCATGGAGACCGAGTTAAGTACCTCCATGATGTAATGAACTCGGTTGGTGCTTGTTACATTTGTCTTTGGACCTTCTCTCCTAATCACAAGTAATGTGTTTAAACTTTTAATATATTATGTTTATAATTTATTTGTCATCATTAGTTAATAATTATACTGTCGGGCGATACTCGAGCTGAGAGGCTCTTTTCATCACCTTACTCGTATTAGTCTGTTTTCTTTACCATCTTCCCAGATTTCGTATTGAGCGGGATTTATTGGGATGATGATGTGTATTTTTATTGAATTTGATTTGTATATTAATTATTAAAATATATTGGTGTTTTTTTTTATTTTTTCAGTTTTATGTATTGTGAAGATGGGTATTACTTGGAAGAACGTGCTAGTTCTTCATCTATAGGAGAATCCATGGCTCAGAGACTCTTCAATGAGTACAAACAAATTCCCATTATAGCTGAGAATGAGTACGAAAACTATGCTAGTCTCATACTTTTTGTCTGTTGTATTAAATTTATAATTAGCTAATATTATTGTATTTTGCCTTAAGATTTCAATTCAACCAAAAGTTAAAACTTAATGATTTTATGTAGCCTTATCACCTTATCATATGTCGTTATGTACTATATTATCCCACGTAAATAAGAGCCCACATAGATTTGTGTGGGAGTAACATATGTTGAAGCCTCAACGACCATCATCAGCTTAATTAAGTTTTTGGTTAAGTTGGTTCCTTCACATAAAGGCAGTGTGACAAGAGGTCACGAGTTCAAATCTCAACCACCCCTAGCTCATTTAAAGTGGAATTTTCAATGCCAGGTATGAAGATGGCCTTTGTCGCATCCACACTTCTAGCCCAAATGACTCTCGTTTGAGAGAGCGTGTTAGAGTATATAAGATATCTTAGAGACTAAACCATCAGCTAAAGCTTTTGGTTGAGTTGATTCTTTAACATATTCTACTTAAAATAAATTGTAGATAAGTTTTCTATTCGTAACCTTTTGTCACGTTAATTTCTAATATGCAATGTCATCAATAACCTAGCTATCATTTTAGTATACGTGTAGGGTATTAAATATGTATTCTATGAACATATAGAGTGAGTATATATTTGAGTTATTAACTATTATAATATGATTTAATTTAATTATAAGTCATATACAATTATAAGCTAAGGAAAAGATCTGAATGATTTTCCTTTTGTGTACGTAATTGATTCAGCCTTGTCCCTGGTTTGGCATTCAAGAACAGAAATCCCTACTTAAAGTTGCAAGAATTAGATCTTCAAAGGCTTGCAACTGTCGAATCTCAGCGTCATTTTTACCAGGTAATTATCCTCATTTTTCGTGTTAGGTAATTCTATAGTGATTGATTTATAAAATTGACTATCGTACATGTGATCTCAACCGTTGATTATGTTTTGTTATACTTGTGGTTATTAACTTTAAATTAAATGGCAACTAATTTGATTTCCTCTATATACTTGTTTCGCAGGAAGCAAAGATTAAGGTACGTACGTATGTCTAGCTCATTTTCAATTGATCACAATTTATAATTATGTTAGAGTATATAACATATTATAATCATCAGCTTAACTTTTTTGTTAAATTGATTCGATTTCTTAATATGGTATGAAAAGCTAACGTGATAAAAAGATCATCAGTTCGGTCTCTACTACCCCTTAAATTAAGGAAAAATATTTTGCATTGAGGCCTCAAGCATCAGCTTAAACTTTTAGTACAGTTGATTCCATAATTTTCATTCTAATTTTCTTTTTTGAACTTAGCTTGTGTGTTCTTTTAATTCCCTGCAGACTGCAGTATTTATAGGTAGTGAGAAAGGCGAAATAGAACTTGGCATGTCCAACATTACACAAGTAAGCTAGCTAGCTACTTATTAAGTACTCTCTCTGTTCTTTTTTATTCTTCCCGTTTAGAATATTCCATTTTGGAGAGAGAAATTTGATTAAGATTTTTAAGACATTTATAGATGATAAAATCTATCCATATAAGATCTCCTTAGATTCGTCTTAATGTATACTTTTTTATCATATATTTTTTATAATGCGTATCAAGATATATTTAGGTTCGAAAATTGCTTTAAAAATTGTGCAAAAAGTAAATGGGAAGAACAAAAAGAACGGAGGGAGTATATTTATATTACTAATCTAGCTTTCCTATTCACCCTTATAATCATATTTGATTGAGCACATTTGCTAATATATACTCCATCTCAATCAATTTACTTGTCCTATATTTTTATTTGACAAATTCATATTAATAGTCGCATTATTTCCTTTATTATGAATTTTTTATTAACTTAAATACCCATTGTTCACACTAGTAATGACCAAAATACCGCCACTTATAGTACTTACAATACATCAACTATCACCTTTACAATTAATTCAATCAATTAAAATACTCAACTACCACATTTTTAGTGGAACCCACACCACCCTTAATACATGTGCCCAAGCAAATGAGACAATTAAATTGGTTCAAAGGGATTAATAATTACATTATTAGTATCTCTAATTGTACATAATTATATTAAAAAGTTAATATTAATGATTTTTGATCTCATAAGATAAGAGTGATTCATAAACAATGTTAAAAAAGTCAAATAAAAATAAATATAGGGTGAATAGAATATAGAGTAGTTTATATTCTCTCCGTTCTCTTTTATTTGTTCAGTTTTATTAGATTTATGTTATGCATAGATTTATAACATCCACATTTTATAATTTTATTATATGCAGAACTTGGAGATAAAGATGCAAAACATGATATACCCAAGAACAGAAAAAATCCCAATTCCAAATATGGATCAACAAAACAAATTACAAAGTGCATCATCATCATCTCAATCCATAGACAGTTCAGAACAATACTCAATCCTATACAATACGAATACGAATACTAATACGACTAATAATACACTAAATCCTCATCTAAACCATCCCATACTACAACAAATACCATTCCCAACACCAGAAAGTACAGATGCAGCCTTAACAAAGGCATATCTAGCCATATTATCTTCCCCTTATTCAGTTTCTAAAAAAGGAAACCAAAAAGAGACTGCTTTTAGAAAGTATTGTGGGAATATTACTATTTTTAGAAATGATTTGAGGAGGCAAACATTTTTTAAAAGAAGTATTGCCTTTTATAGAAGACTTCATTTTAGAAGATTACAAGAAGTTTCTATTCAAGGCCCAAGTCGGCCTACTACTACTCAATCTTTACATCATATGATTTCTGAGAGGAAAAGGAGGGAGAAAATTAATGAGAGCTTTCAAGCTTTGAGATCTTTGCTTCCTCAAGGAACCAAGGTATATTCCTACTTTTTTTTAATTTTTTTCTCGAGTTTTCGGCTTTTTTATGTGGTTGGTAAATATTTTTTTAGTCTGTATGGTGACTTTGAGCTTTTAACTTTTCTGTTAAGTAAACAAAATATTAAGTTTTTTTGATAATTATACTCATTTCGAGTAATTTTCAAAAAAGTGCCCGTTAAGGTTGATCGAATTCGAGGTGTTTGTTTTTATGAAAAAGGTCGTTGTAATGGATGATAATAATGTAAGTTTTACAAAAACAAACTTTTTGTCTATCAATTAGTAGATAAATATTTTTTAATCTGTATGGTGCCTTCGAGCTTTCAGCTTAGTAAACAAAATGTTAAGTTCTTTGTCACATTATATACTCATTTCACGAACAACTTTTCAAAAAAGTGCCCCTTAAGGGTGATCGAGGCTTTGTTTTTATGAAAGAGGCCATTATATATAATGGATGATAATAATGTAAATTTTAAAAAACTTAACCTTTTGTCTATCAAGTGGAAAAGTTAAAAATTTACGGTTAAAACATTTTTCCACCATATTGATGAAAATCTAAAAACTCGGCATCACCCCATAAAAATTTCCAAAAAATCATATATACATTGATCTTCATGAATTATTGGGTCTCAAGGAATTAAGACAAACATTGTTGTACGTATGTAGGAATTTTAGTGGTCTAATGAGTCTAAAACACTATTTTGATTATATATTCATTAAGGGTAGTCTTGTAAATGTAGCTCTAGGTCAAGTATTGTATATATGTTGCTCATTTATCAACTAATGAAGATTAAGGGATAATACATCTAATAATTTGTTCAATCAACAGTTCAATTAGGTATTAGCGTGTATTTAGTGGTGAATATAATTATTTTTAAAAAGTATTATGATTTTTAACGTTTAAAACATTTTCTACATTTTTCTCTGCAAAATTAATTTCAAAAACATCTATATTTGTTTTTTTATTTCAAATATTTAGGAACTACGAGTATATAGTTAAAGCAACTCACAAACAATCTATACATAGAAAACAATTAGAGTATCTCATAACTACCTTTGTGGTGAATAAATCCAAATATAATTATCCAAAAGATACACGTAAATAGTAACTAATAATGGCACATCTTAATCAATCATATTCGTATTGTTCTATTTTGAATTTATTTAATTTAAGTTAAAAAGAATTTTAAAAAATGCAATATATATTTTACAACAACACCATTCTTGTTGGAAATTTATATAGGATTCTGTAGCTATTTTCCAACAAAAATAGCTGTAGGTAAATTATTGTGGTATATATTATTTTTTTAAATGTGTAATAAAAATTCATTCAAATAAAAATAAAATTATGAAAATATAGAAAATAATT